>VZTY01017663.1:5698-27297 GCA_013400935.1 Turnix velox
CTTCAGGTATTGATAAGTTACAATGAGTTTCCCCCTGAGCCTTCTCTTCTCCTTCAGCCTGTCCTCATAAGGGAGGTGCTCCAGCCCTTTGAGCATCTTCATGTTTATAAAATTTATAAAAGAAAAAGCTGAAAAATTCTTGGAAGCTCAATAGAATCCTTCATAGCTTTGGCAAAGGTAAGTTTAGATAATTTATTCCTCCCAACACTAAAATTTTGCTCTTTTGCAAAGCAGTAAGTAAAGTTTTCTATGACAGATGCCTTGCTCCATGACTCAGACTGGAAATGCTACAGAGAAAACACCTGGATTAAAGGATAACTGGCCAGGGTGTAAAGTCAGACACAATTAGACTGAGGAAATAGGTCTCTGGGGTTTTGTTGGCCTTGGTTTTAAATCCAAAGATTGAAAAAAAAGAAAGAAATAAACCCCCCCAAACCCACTAAAAAATTAGTGCAAACTCATTTCAGAAGTGCCTGAAAACAGGCACCTCTTGAGAAGACAAGAGGCTCGCTTTGAGAAGTAAAACAAAATGCTTTGTAAGAAGAAACTTGGGAGAAAGAAACAGGGATTAGCAACCAGTGGTGACTTTAGAAAGGAACCCAGGTATGATAAAAGGATAAAAATCTTTACTTTTGGTGGAATGTAATCAAAAGGAGAATCTGGGGAGTCATAGGGCTGGCGAATTTCACTGAACTTCTTCTGTCCACTGGCAACTTGAAGGAGCAGCATTTTCTGTGAAGAGGAAAAAAAAGAGTCAGCTTTGAAGGAGACACCAACCCAACTGCTACACAGGTCATATCCCTGCCATCTGGCCACATCTCTACCTGTTTAAGAGTCTCATTTTCCCGGAGCAGTTCTTCATTCTTCTCTCTTATTTCCTCCAAATCCTGTTTGCAAGAGGGGATGAAATCTGTGGCTTTATACTGAGGTAAAACATGTCTCAAGCAACTATTTGGATCTTTCTTCCAAGACAAGAGGGGTTTCTTTCTATTTTGTATTTTTTTTCCTTTTTATTTTCCAACAGATCAGCAAAATCATTACTAATATTACCTATTGCTAAAACAGAACATGGGCTTTTCAGGTTTTAAAAGATCACTCTAAAACTCCCTTTATTTCCAAAGCTTATTCCCAATTTAGGTGTTCCTGGTTTTGCTTTAATCCCTGCCTTTCCACAGAAGTTTGCTACAACACTTAGTTCCCTTATCAAGAAGAAAAAGTACAATTTATGTGATCAAGTCCTTCCATTACAAATAGGATACAGAAGATATATTCAGCAGAGGATTAGTAACAGTGTAATAAATAATCTAATAATATTCTGAGCATGGAAGAGGTACCTTGAGGCAGTCAGACTGTGGCTGCCTTTATATTTAGTGGAAAATAATATATAAGAGGAAAAAAACCCTCAGAAACTTATTCTAATCCATGTAACAACTAACTTCTGCAACTGAGTTGAGCAATCTTAGCTAAAAAGGGATTGCTCTTAGTTTCTCTGCACTTTCCTCACTCTTAAACTACTCTTGAGCACCAAGAGGCCTTAAAGAGCCACATCCAGATATCTTACCTGTCTCTGCAGTTGTTTCTCCTGTGTGTCTTCTGATTTCTTCTCTGCTGCTTCTTTTTGGCTGAGCAGGTACAGAATCTAAAAGCAAATTAACATAGTAATTGGGTGGGAATTCTTAAAGAGGCCATCTGGTCAAAGGCCTGGGCAATTTCAGACAGATTCTTCCTGCCACTTCCAGAATATTTCTACTTAAAAGTTATCTTGTGCTCAGGTGTGACATCCTCATTGTGAAAAGTTATCCAATAAAAAAAAAAAATTTGGACAGGACAGAAGACAAACAGGGAGATTTTCCAGGGCTTTTGTTAGCCAAAGTCTGATGTTGATACATCAGCAGATGAGTATCTACACACTTTGTCTTTACCCCTGAACAGAGTTAGGAAGCAGAGTTTTAAGGCCCAGCAGCTGTGAAGATTTGCATCACTTCTGTTTTACCTTCTCTTGATGGTTTTGTTCCTGCACCAAAAGCCTATTTGAGAAGTCAGCCTCCATCTCTGCTATGCGGTTTCTCTCTTCAGTCAGCATCTTCTGAAGGTCTGAAGAGCTGCTCTCCAGCTTGCTTTCCTGAACTTTAGAGGAGACCAGCTGTAAGAGAAAAGCAAGATGATCACTGGGTCAGTGAGTTCTGTGTTTTATAAGGTCTGTAGGGGCAGATGTGCTTTCAGGAAAAGCATTTCTGCCCAAATTCCAACCACTCTAAGAACTTGTTCTGGCCACCAGCAGCAGGTGAGCCAGAGTAAGACTTCTGACAGCCAGTATGGAAACACAAGAGACAGTGGAAATCTTAAGTTATTAATCTCCTTTCCTGCAGCACTTTAAATTCTAGAATTGAGTGAACCCAAAAATGGATGCACTCTCACATTAGCTCCTTTATTCTTTTCCTTTAATTTCCAAGCACCAGGGACTGCTACACAATTCTGCCATTCAGTTGCTCTTTTCTTGATCCCAAATCAGTCCAATCCCTACTCTCTCCTACTCTTAAGGCTTGATCAAGCTTCTTCCATCCCAATATCCATCCTGGACCACCAGAGAGTGGTCCACCTTGTTTTCCTGCAAGTGATCAGCAGGTGCTTTAAGATACTCTCTCTTCCACTTCTGAAATTTGCCTTTCCTTTCTCTGTTCCCACACAAGCCTTGTGCAAGCACAACTTTTAACTGGTAACTACAGACCTGTGTCTATTCTACTCCCCTATTCCCTGTTTTTTCCTGGATTTCACCCCTCCAAATTATCTATAGTGGAGAAAAATACTTTAATCACAATTTGAGGGAAATGAACCTCATCTAGTAAAGCAGTACTTCACTCGAGTTCATCTCTGCTATCAACCCATTAGTCAGACTCCAAATCTTCTAAAGCCAGACATGAATGGAAGTTGGTTTTTTTTTTTAGTGATAAAAGAAGAAAATTCAGACCTTACCTCTGCAAGGAGATATTTCAACCCACATTTAGCCTCTAGAATTGTTGCAATATTGTCCCAGCGCTGTTTTGCCCGATCTCCACTGTCTGCATCTATGAGTTTCTGCTGCAGATCTGCAATCTGGGCACTCCTTAGGAAGAACAAACATATTTGAGGTTACGACAAAGGAAAAAACCTGGACAAGTGTCTAAGCTAAAGTTACTGTTACCAGAACGTTGAATAAAAATAGTTCAAGCTAGAATTTTCACTGCTTTGTGCAGCAGGTAGAGCCTGCAATGCTATTCCAGGGATTTTCTCCTTCCCTTCACTTTTCCAGCTCCAAGTGTAGTGTTTCCCTCTTACAGAGATCACAGAACGTCAGGGATTGGAAGGGATCTGAAGAGATCATCTAGTCCAATCCCCCTGCTGGAACAGGAACATCCAAATCAGGTCGCACAGGAAGGCGTCCAGGTAGGGTTTGAAAGTCTCCAGAGAAGGAGACCCCACACCCTCTCTGGGCAGCCTGTGCCACTGTTCTCTCACCTCCACCCTGACAAAGGCTCTTCTCCTATTTCTCTGGAACCTCCTGTGTCCCAGCTTGCACCCATTGCCCCTTGGTGCTGTCATTGAGACAAGCCTGGCTCCATCCTCCTGACACTCACCCTTCCCATATTTACAGACATTAATGAGGTCACCCCTCAGCCTCCTCTTGTTCAAGCTAAAGAGACGCAGCTCCCTCAGCCTTTCCCCGTAAGGGAGATGCTCCAATCTCCTAACCAATCCTCACAAACATGAAAAAAAGCAATCTTAGTGACCAAGTGGTGTCTCCACAACCCCACATTTTATAAAGATTCAGGCCAGGAAAACCATGGGTCTTAGCTCATAATTGTTAGTGTCAGAGTAGTGTCAGTGTTTCTGTAGACTCCTCTATGAGGAGGCTGTGCAAAGCAGCTTTGTTGTACTGCCTTACCTGAGCTCCATCTCAGTTTCCAGGCTTTCTATCTGCTTTGACATGGAGAGGTCCATCTCTGATACCTGCAGATCTGTGATGGAGTAGGTACGTCTCTAAACAATCACAGGAATGGACAGCAGTGAGCAATAGGTGAAGAAACACAGATGAGATTGGGCTTTCATTTATAAGCAATTCAACAGAGAGGAGCCTGATCCTTCCCAAAAGGATCACAAAGAATCACAGAATGTCAGGGATTGGAAGGGATCTCATCTAGTCCCATCCCCCTGCTGGAGTCACAGAGGAAGGCATCCAGGTGGGGTTTGAATGTCTCCAGAGAAGGAGACCCCACACCCTCTAGGCAGCCTGTGCCAGTGCTCCCTCACCCCTTATATTTCTGTGGGACTCCTGTGTTCCAGCTTACACCCATTGCCCCTTGTCCTATCACTGGCTCCATCTTCCTGACACTCACCCTTTCCATATTTATAAACATTAATGAGGTCACCCCTCAGTCTCCTCTTGTCCAAGCTAAAGAGACCCAGTTCCCTCAGAAGAGAGATGCTCCAATCCCCTAATCACATCTGTGAACCCCTCAATACTCACTAGGTGAATTGCATTTATTAACAAGTTACTCCAGAATTCTTTTCCCTGAAATATCAGAGGAACATTAACCCTTTCTTTCAGGAAGGGAACCATCTTCATCCCCACCTTCTGAGGGAAAATATCAAATAAGGATTAAAAAGTTACTCAGTGAACAGTTAGAGCTATGGAACAGGGAAAATGGTATTTCCCTCTTACCCTGAGCTTTAAAGGTGGGTTTTCCCCAGCTTCTTTCTTCTCTTTAAGCTGAAGGAGCTCTTGTGCCAAGATCTTTCTGTCCTCCAGAAGGTCTGCAAGATGGCGTTTAGCTTCTTCAGTGCTAACAAGTACCTCTACTTCATTTGCAAGCCAGCTCTAGAGGGGAAAAAAAAACAAAAAAACCAAGAGAATATAGTGGTTCACTGTAGTTTCACATTCAGGATTAAATCCCTCCCCAGAAAGCCTTCACAGACACACTGAATCATTATAATGCCTTCTCAACATTTTACTTCATGTTTTCCCCTCTGCTCTCCAGCCACCAACCCCAAAGCCAAGTTTGCCCACTGTTTGTTAAAATGCACAAGACGTTGTCACCCACCTTCACTCGGGCAGCAATTCCTTCCATTCCTCTGTTCTGAGTCTCCTTCCTTTTATCAGCAGCCTCCCGTTGTTTCTGGAGAGCATCCTTCAGGCGCTTGTTGGCAGCTGCTGCCTGCAAAATATTTGCCCCAAGAGCTGAACCTAATTAGCTGTTACTTCAATTAATTCCCAGCAGTTGAAAGCATGAGGCATTCACACCACAAGCCACACTTTAAGACAGTGAGAAGTGAGCAGAAGGTTAATAAAACTTCAGGATTAATTGAGGAATAGAATCTCTGACTTGATTTCCTTTGCTGAAATTCATGGCTTCAAGAAAAACTGCTTCCAGACTTCAGGAAAGCATCCAAAATGATGATCCACCCAAGCTCATTTTACACTTTCTAGATTGGGGTGTCTGTTATAGATTTGTCCCAGCAGTCTGATGCTGAAAAGACAAATTTCACCTTTTAACTAGGATGCCTTAAATGCTCCAAGACAGATTATTTTCCTGCAGAGAGAGCAGGACCTAACCTCAAACCTCCAATCTGCTTTCAAGAAGTTTCTCCACATACTATTACCCCCACATCTCCAAACTGCTTTCAAGAAGTTCCTCCACATCCTATTATAACCTCCAGCTTCCTTTGCAGACCTTTAGGAATGGGAGAGGAGTTTCTAGCAGATATTAGCTCCTCACCTCTTCTGTTTTGCGACGAAGAACATTGGCCTGCTTCTGGAAATCTCGTTCTAGCTTCAGCATCTCATATTGTCTCTTGCGATCCTGCAGGGAAAAAAAAACCAAGAAAAACCCCAAACCAGTGTTAAGACAGATGTGGGGGAGGCGAAATAATTAAAACAAAAATATCACAGGTCACATCAATACCTGGGTCAGCCACATACTCCTTGCAAAGGAGTAAATGATTACATCATTACAAGATGAAGCCATGTAGCACCTCTGAGAACAAAGGGGTGTTAGGTTTAAAGGAACTAGGAGGCTCTAACAAATTGCAGACCAAAAGTTTAAGTCTTAAGAATCCCAAGATATCATGGATCCTACTTGTTAGAGCAAGAATTCCCACGAGACTAGAGCTCTAGGTACAGATGTTTGCCCTCCATTACACTTGAAAGCTACAAGCAGCTGGATTTTGTTACCAATCTTCTCTTCACCTGCAGATTCAATATTCTTCTGAAAGCTTAAATACCTTTCATGTCATGGCCAGACTCTACAATTTTAAATACATGAAAGTATTAAATAATTCTGCTTTCTGCTTTAGAGCTGAAGCATGACAGCTGTGTTGATAGCTTTAAGATCTCCAGACATAAGCCAGTGAGTCCATTCATAACAGCTGGGAAGAGGTGGCCACCATATGGACTAATGTTATCTTCAAAGCTCTCCCCAGATGTTGATCAGATGCTTGCCAGTTAAACAAAGCCTCGAAGCAAACACTTGAGTGATTTGTTTCACTCTTTGGAGGGAGGTACAGTTTGGGGGCTTGTTTTCTTACCTTTTCTTTCAGCTGGATCACTTCCTTATCCTTCTGTTGTTTCCACTGCCTGTATTTCTCAGCATCATCTTTTATTTGGCGCATCAGATGTACCCTTTGGCTTTTCATTTCCTGAAGAACAGAAAAAATGGCTGATGGAAGATTCATCCAGTACTTGTCTTCTGGGTAGTTTCAACCTGGATTTCCCCCCAGTCAGGGTGAGGATTAGCTGATGGGAAATATTACACTGTGCTGCCCACGACTAAAGATATACTCAAAGTCCTACAAACCCAGGAATCCATCTTTTAAGGCATTAAAGGGAAGACAAACACATGTGGAAATCAAAAGAGAAGTATTTTGAATTATCAGAATAGCCAGAAGACATATTGGATTTTCACTCCTCCAAATTTCAAGAGCCACCTGCCTGCTATATTACACCAGCTGTGGGGGGCTTGTAGCCAAAAGAGTCTTGCCAATAATTGATGTTTTCAGTCTAACCAAGCAGAAAGTGAGCACTTTCTGTCTGGAAGCTGCTTTGCCTACACCAGAACAAGCTTGAGAACTGCACACTGGGGTTTAGTTACCCTGATTTCCTGGTTGAGCTTGGAGACAGTGAGTTCTGTAGATTCCTTCAGCTTTAAGAGCTTTGATTGCTCATTCAGCTTTTTCTTCAGCTCATTAATTTGCCCTTCCAGCTCCTGAAGTCTCTTCCGACGTCTTTCACTCAGTCTGTAAAGAAACCTCACTTTAAAAATAGACACCCCCTCCTCCTAATTTTCTTCAACTTTTAGATGAAATATAAAGTAACAGTGTATTACCATTTTCCCCACTGATGAAAGCCCACCCTGGGGCCTCTCTACAGTTCATATAACTCAACGGCATAAAAGTAAGAGCTTTTACAAATAATAGAAGTGCAAGAATATGGATTTTTAAAGGTGCATTAATGCAGTTTTCAGTCCTGTAAGCCACACAGCTTGGTCACTCTTACTTGGCATGGTTGACATCCTTCTTTGCCAACTGCAAAGCAAGAGTCAGCTCCTCTTTTTCTTTTTGCAGATTGCTGACCTCCAATTCCAGATCCTTGATGTTTGTCTAGAAAGGACATAAATACTAATAAGCTTCCAAATTAAAACATTGAAACTAAGGTTTTAAGCCTTGAGAAAACACATTCCTTTTCAAAAGGCTGGAAATTACTTTGTCTAAAAGCAATATGAGGATTAAGAGGATTAGTCCCCCATACAGTGCAATCTTGGTCCTCAAAAATCATTTTAGCACTTGAACAGAGAGGGGAAGATTCCAACAGGAGTAGTGACCAGGGAAAGGCAGATGTGCTGGTTGTGCTGTGAGAGTTAACAACAAATCATCTGCATTTTGGCTTGATATGGCCAAGCCAGCCTCTGAGTAAGAAGCAGAGAAGTTCATTTCATACTAAAGGGCTTGTGGCTAGTAGATAATTTCAGGGAAAGGACAATCTTCTGGTGGCAGAGCTATCTGTAGATAGATTCTCTGCTGACAGCAGTAGTAAACTGCCCCACAGGGGCAATGATCAGCTTAAGGAAAGAGATAAACCCTAAAGCTGGGAAAGAAGACTCAATAGTCTGATGACTATTCTTTATAGCAGTGGATTACTCCATCCTTATGCACACGTCAAGAAACAGAGTTGTTTGAAATTTATATCCCTCTAACATACACATTTATTATCTAAGAAATCAAATCTCTCAGGTCTCCTCTTCTGGCAGAGGAAGCAATCACAGCCTGGTGCAAGCTGCCTTCAAGGTCCCCTTTCCCCTTTTATCTACTGGTGGCTGGAAAGACTTGCTATCTCCTTTTTCCTCAAAAATAAGACTCAAGGCCTGAGCTAAGCAGTATTTACATACCAACTGCATTACTTAACTAGCATCTAAGAACATCTTCACCTTCAGTGACTAACTTTTCAATTGCTTCCTCCCTTTCAGAGCCTGTTTCAACCCACTAACAATATGCTTATGAGAAGGCAGATCCTCTCTTTCCTCATTTAATGTAACAGAAGAACCTGAATGTAGCCTCACAGGATCCAATGAGGCTCTGAGCAACCCTGATCTAGTGCAGGATGTCCCTGCTCACTGCAGGGAGGTTGGACTAGATGGCTTTTTGAAGGTCCCTTCCAACTCAATGATTGCAGAAGAAGAGTTTACCTGGTACTGGGACTCAATGGGTTCCAGCTGACTATCATTCTGTGACATTTTCTTGGCAAGTGCCTCTTTCAGAGCCAGGGCTTTGTTCAATTCCATCAGCTCTTTGGACATCTGCATCTGACGGAGGGCATGTTGAGAGGTGAAGTCATCTGAAGATCTCTTGGCTGCCTGGCCCCCTTCTGCTTCCTGGAGGAGACACAGCAATGAGCTGGAGAAGTTGGTCCAAAACTATCTGAGTTCAGTAGAACACTTCATTTAATCTTTTGCATAAAGGCAATATTCAGAAGTGAGAAGAGGTTATTGAATACATGGAGCAAACATGAACATAGAAAGGCAGCACAAAGAGTAACAATTTACCCAACATTTGGATTAGAAATAAAGAGATAAAAGGACCAACAGGAGGACAACATGCCCTTAAGTACTGAAGTTCAAACATGCCCTCACTTACAGCTGTTGCATCTGGTTCAGAGTTTGCCATCTCTTCAGCAGCTTGTATTGCAGCAGCACTTTCACTCTGTGGGAAGAAAAACAGGGAAATTGTAGTAAAAAATGAAGTAAAATGAAAATGCTGGCTTATAATATCAAGCACCATGTTTTTCTTCTCCATCCAGAAGGCTGTCTCTGGAAAGAGGATGCCATTGTCTTCCTCCTTTATTAAAAGTAAGCATATTTCCCCTCAACTAGGTGGACAAAGCTTTCTTTCAGGTCTCTACAATTTGGGTTGTATATTAAAACTATCAAGAGTGTAACTCTCCTTCCAGAGTTTGAATCACAAATCCACACTCATCTCTTCCACTACCAGATTTTATGGAGACTCTTCCTTTCCCCTCCACCACCTAAAGCACAAGTGGCCTTTTCTGAAGAATAAAAACCACAGCAGAACTGCTTGAAGTAGACATCAAGAAAATTCTGGCTCTTCAAGCAAGGCTTCTGCTGAGGGGAATCCACAGCTCAACAGATCAGAAGAAACCCAGGTTCCACTCAAAAAGTGGCTTGGCACATAGTTCTTTCTCCCTGGATTCAGCCTTACCTGCAACTGAGCCAAAACTTGCTGCAGATCACGAATTGCCTCTACATTCTCCTTCAGTTCCTCATCTTCCACTGCCTCTACCAGCTTCTGCAGATCAAGCTTCCATCTGCAATGCAGACATGAGAATAAAGCTTGATTATCTCATGGCACATTTGCGTCACACCTACCAGCTTTCCTCACTGGAAAATGAGTTATGGATGAACAAACACAAACTGACTGTATCCAGTTTATCCCAACAAAAGCATTTAATGCTGGAGGACAACTTCTCAGCATGAGTAGGGTGTGGAAATACTTACACAGCATGTTGCTGAAGCTGTTCTAGCTTGGCATACATCTTCTCATTTCTTTGTTCTGTCTAAAACAGTCAGAATTAAACCAACTTGTAGGAAAAGAAAGATAAGGAGACAGAAAAGAGCAAATTTATTTGTAACAAGGGATATTTATCAGTCTGCAGCAAATCAATATACTAAAAGATCCTGCAGGATCATCACCACCAGTTTAGACTTAACAGTTTTCCACAGGAATATACACCCCAGTGAAACAAAACAAAGCAGGGTAAGGTGGGGAAGAGGGTGCACACACAAAAGCTGGTATTGTAAATATTTAAGGAACAGAAAAGCTGAAAAACTCAGATCTGCTTTTCCCCACTGAAGGCACCAGATCTACAAGCTCTGGAAGACTTTTGTATTGAAAATAAATGAGAAATGAACATTTAAGAAAGAGATTCCTCACATGCCATTAGTGTAGGAGATACTATTGATTGATCTTCAGTTGAAAGGGGGAAGCCATGCCACTTCAGAAAAACCCCAGGGTGACTGAATCTTACCAGAATGAGCCTTTCCAACGTCTGTGCTGTCTGACCAGCAGCCTCACTCAGCCCTTGGCTCAGCTTCTGATTCTCCTTCATTAGTGACTGGTTCTTCTCCATCAGGGACTGGAGGTTCTCTGATGGTGCCATGCTGCTGTAACATTAAGGACCAGTTTTCTTGTCAAAATGACCTCACTGGAGAGCTGAAATATCACTGAAATTACTCCCTAAGTTTGCTAAATAACTTACAATAAATATAGGTTGTACCAGAAGACTAGAAATAACTAGAGGAAGTCTAATCTGAATTAAACAAAAATATATATAAGTAACATAACACACCAAAAGGAGATACTTACAAGAAAACACTCTTTTGAAATAACTGATACTGTTGTTTAGCTAATGGCA
Organism: Turnix velox; assembly: GCA_013400935.1. NCBI lineage: Eukaryota > Metazoa > Chordata > Aves > Charadriiformes > Turnicidae > Turnix > Turnix velox. The sequence goes on from VZTY01017663.1 coordinate 16,656, forward strand.
GGTCTGTAAACCGGTTTTGAAACATCCTCAGAAGGTAATATTTACACAATCTAACTCTTCCCTATGTTTTTTGCTTCCAAAAAACAATGGAGAAGGAAGTGAGAAAAAAAGAGAGGGTTGGATGGTCCAAGAAACAGATAGTTAAGAGAAGCTGCCTAGTTCCTTTCATTCCTACACCTCATTTTTCCAGTCTTAAAGGGGTTGCTAATAAACCAGGTAACTCATATCACCTACATGGAATTTCAGCAAACATGAAAAAAGGCAAAAATCCCTGTCCAGACCTTAATAGAAAGCAACCAATTGGACCTGTTGTCACTTAGGGCCACTGTTTTGAGCACAGGAATCTGGAGCCTTCACTAGTGTGTGGTGGCCATTGGATACATTGAGGATTAATCTAGGAATCTTACTTGATAGACACTGGGAGGGTCCCTCCATGGGCCTGCAGCAGTAACACCTGTAGCTGTTGAACCTTTAAAGACAAACAATTACTAGATTTACTTTTTTTTTCCTATAGCACTGAATAATTGCTGTAGAGTTACAGAAAATACTCAAGTTTCCCCTTTACAGCACTTACACGGCCATATCAAGAGAAAAATAAACCCATACTAAGTATTCTTTTTGCCTATTTTGTGTAGCTTGGCATCTTTTCTCTTTCCTGAGTATAGTATCAAAAGGACAGAGCTACTTGTTCCACATGAAAGAAGCACCGAGTACCTGCTGCTTTAGACTGTGCAACTCAGCCATCTGGGGATCGAGATTGACAATTGGTTTATTTTTTATTTTCCTCGCTCTGTCAGCATAACGCAGAGTATTTAGAGTTTCTTCTAGATTAGAATCTGCTGGGCTCACACAGGCAATCATCAGAGTGTGGCTGTTGCCACCCAGAGAATCTGGGAAGGAAAACAAGACCCAAACAAGGCTCAGAGAGAGAACAAGGCAACTAGCAAGATACTAAGATATCTAAGAACAGCATGAGTGCATCTCCATACTACACATAGATATTTTCCAGCTGCAGGTATTGAAAACAGAAAACAGCTAGCAGTGACTGTGGGCCACTGTCATCTTCCTTCTCCTTTGGCCCATTCAGTACTAAAATAAAGAACTTTTTTTGAAAATCAAAGTAAGGCCAGGCTGGATGAGGCACTGAGCAACCTGGTCTAGTGGGAGGTGTCCCTTCCCACAGCAGGGGGTTGGAACTAGATGATATTTAAGGTCCCTTCCAACCCAAACCATTCTATGATTCTATAAAATGAACTCTCAGTTCTGATTATTTCACATCAAAAATACTAGAGTCCAATTTTCTGCACCATATTAATTATAAAAGAATTCCTGTAAATTGCACTGCTAAAACAATGTCCACAATTAAAGGATAATTGAAATAAAATGCATTTCATTATTGCAACTGCAGAAAAATAAGTACCAAAGACTAAATATTCACACTAATAAAACAAAACAGGTGTGAAGGCACAGACAGCTTGAGCTGTGGTTGTGATATCCTCCATAAGTAGCTATAATCAGGATATAAGACATCTCTGGTTCCACATTTAACTTCTCACCTTCTTCTTCCACCCCCCTATCCCCTCAAAGAAATGAACTGGATTTCTCTACTTTCCTCTCATCAAACTACAAAAGAGCAGGACTTGGATTCAGTGCATTTGTTACCTAAAAATAAAGAGCGCAGAAGAGGAACTCATCCAGTAACAGCAGTCCCTTTGTCTCTTACCTTGCAGCAGTCTCGTTAGCTTGGAGTCTCTGTAAGGGACAAAACCTCCCTTTTTATTTTCATCACCAAGAGCACTAATTACGTTCCCCAGGGAGAGGAGGCCTCTGTTTATGTTGATGCCTGAACAGAAATAGGACAGTGAATAGAGCTACCTCAAGGGATAGCAACTGATCATTAAAAAAAACAAAAAACCCAATAAATTACAAAACCACTTAGTTAACCTTTCTAATATGCTTTTTAAATATTAAGAAGTGTTGCTGGGAGGCAGAGAGCAGAGATGCTGAGCTCTGCAAGTAAGGATTGACCGTGGCAGAAAGATACAGCAGGACTTGTTGGAATGAAGCTGTGAGAGCAGCAAACTGCTGGGAACAAGATCTAACAAACAAGAAGGACACTTGTTTTTTGTGTAAGATAATAGGGATGCTTTGTCAGTAGGTACTAGGATGGAAAATTACTGCTTGATGCTATGAAAACTGCACTGCAGCTCAATAAAGTAGCTCTACTCATTCATATTGAATATTATGGAGTCCATTTCTCTCCTCAAACTGCTTTGCTTTTCTTGATAAGAACTCAACTTACTAACTCAAAGATGGTAAGAAACCCAAATTCTTTCTCCTACATACCTTCTTTCAGTCTGTCTCCCTCAGCCTTGGTCTTCTTTTGTCTCTCGGAGCCAGCAAGATCAACCAGGTGTAGCTTGCAATGAAAACTGGTGTTCCTGTGACAGAAAGAGACTACTTTATTCACTCTAGCAAACATACAGATAGGGAAGGAGCAGTCCAGGCCAAAAAGAATCTTTTTTAAAGTATTGAACCAAACAGCTCAGCTCAGACAGAGACTGAATAACAAGATGATGAAATTTTGATTAAGCCTGACTCCTAAATGCTGCACAGTCACACTTACTTGTCATTTTTCTTCTTCTGATCAATGCAAATGGTGAAGATGGCATGTGATCGTGAAGACTGGGAGTTCATTGCAGTGGAGGCCACTGTTCTGGAGTTGTTCCCTTGCTCCAGGCAGGACACAGTATCTTGAGCACAGGTGACACTTCTTTCTGTTAATCCAACAATCTGTATCCAGGGAGAAAACATCTTTAGTCTTCCCTTCATTGCATCAGGAAAATTATCCTCTGCCTTAGATTAAAGCAGATAAACTCTGCCTTAATATACATTCACAAGAATCAGTCTAACTTCAAGCCAGAAGCTAAGCATGGATTTCCCCAGAGAAGTTTTGTCCTGAAGTGAAAAATCATCCTGAGATATATCAGCCCTTCACATAACTGCATGTAACAAAGCAACAGACCTTTATGCCTTCTTTAGGATCTTCCCGGATGCTGATCTGAGAGGAGCGCTCTCTTGAGGGGCAAAGCAGGTCCAGAATATCCTCATTGTAGATCTGAAAGCGTCAGAACAGCAGGTCAGACTCAGCAGCCTTGCAAGAGAACAGTTTGCAAACAGAAAAGTGTGTAATCACACTGAAATCATATGACATTCAATTCATTTCCCTGTAGAGAATGATACCCAAGGCTCAGAATCCTGACAAGGCCCTATGTAGTCTAAGGCAATGATTTAGTAAATACCTATTACTTGAAGGAGGTGGTAGCATTAAAGAATATTTTATCTGCAATTTTTATTTTGTACAATAGTTTGAAATATCACAGAATATCAGGGATTGGAAGCGACCTCAAGAGATCATCTAGTCCAATCGTCCTGCTGGAGCAGCAACACCCAGACCAGGTCACACAGGAAGGCATCCAGGTGGGGTTTGAATATCTCCAGAGAAAGAGACCCCACACCCTCTCTGGGCAGCCTGTGCCACTGCTCTGTCACCATCACTGAGAAAAAGTTTTCTCTTCTCTTTCTGTGTAACCTTCTGTGTTCCAGCTTGCACCCAGTGCACCTTGTCATATCACTGGATGTCACTGAGAAGAGCCTGGCTCCATCCTCCTGACACTCGCCCTTTCCGTATTTATGAATCTTAACGAGGTCACCCCTCAGTCTCCTCCAAATTTTTACCTCTAGATAAGAAACTTTGAGGACGAATTCCCATTCCTGCCTTTGCTCCTTCTCCTTAAACAGCAGCCTGATGACCCGAGGGATGACACCCACGTTAGGCTCATCCTCTTGACTGGCAGTGTAAGTACCTCCCATAGAGTAGGTTTTTCCAGATCCTGTCTGTCCATAGGCTAGGACGGTGGCATTATACCCTGAGGGAACAAAGGGCACCCAGATCAGACAGTCACGTGGGAGCCAGAAGAAATTTTGATTAACTAAGCTGCCTTCTAATGAAAGCATCCCTCCACAAGAGCACTGCTCCTTGCTGTGACTTTACACTAGCTTTTATAAGTAAACTCATACTATGAGTATGCCTATAGACATGATTTTATCACAGTTACCAACACAAAAGAGGAAAAAAAACCCAAACTAAAGCTCTCAAAGCTCTCAAAATCAATTATTATTCCAGCTCATCTTTAAGGCAGCACTGTAGCTTTACTAGAGCTAGCAACAGTCACAGAACTACTAGCCACAGAAACATAGTGAAACATCAGCAAAAAGCTTCTCATTTCATTGTATTATTCTTGATAAAATTCTTCTGCCTTACACAAGTACCTTCAGGAGTCAAAATGACCCAGTGAATACACACAAGTCATTTCGTTAGCCCTGTCGGGTACAACAGGCTGTAAACAGCCAATATCTGGCATTTTTCATTAGAGAATGGAGTCAGAGAAGATCAAAACTAGTTAGAATGGAGAGTTAAAAGGGCAGCACATCCTTCCATGCAGCAGGACCCACAAAAAACCCCCCAATAATTTAAAAAACAAAGCTTGACCTCAGCTCTCACAAACCTTTAAAGATGCCTTGGATGAGGGGGGCAACAGCTGAGTTGAAGACTTCCTCTTGCTCAACAGAAGGGTCAAACACATAATCGTATGTGAATGACTTATCATTCCCTACCACCACCTGCAGAGAAGAGACACAGACAGCACTGAAGTCACTGTCCCATCAGCAAACCCCTGGGATGAAGAGGAGGTGAGGCAAGCCCTTCCTAAAACCACAGAACCATAGGTTTGGAAAGGATTTTCAAGAGCCATCTAGTCCAAGCCCCTGCAGTGAGCAAGGAAATCCTGCACTAGATCTGGTTGCTCAGAGCCCCAGCAAGTCTGGCCTTGGATGTCTCCAGGGATGGGACTTCCACCACTTCTCTGGGCAACTTGGGCCAGCATCTCACCACCCTATGGGACAGAACTTCTTCCTAATATCCAATCTAACCCTGCCTTGCTGTAGCTTCAAACCATTGCCCCTCATCCTGTCGCTCCACACCCCAACAAACAGGCAAACAATTACTGGTTTCCCCCTCGTTAAATGGAGTTTCAAAAAGGCATCTCCAAAGTATCATTTACTCCGGTTTTTCTTCAGAAAAACCATCTTCGTGGGTTGAACTGCAGTTGAAACCAACATCATTTTAATTGAAATGCTTCAATAAGTCTTTATTATATATTTTATAAGAAATAACAATTAAAAAAAGCAAACAATTACTGGTTTCCCCGAGGGTGACTGGCCCAGTGTCTCACCATCCTCATAGAGAAGAGTTCGGAGCCCACGATCCCCCCAAAACCCCTTTCCCATCCTCCCCTTAGGGCCCACATGTCCCCTCCCTCACCTGCGGCTCCCCCGGCACGAAGGACAGACACATCTGACACCCTTCACTGATCTCCTTCGGCACCAGAGGCCGGCAGCGAAGTGCTACTCGCACGGGAATCGCCTTCGTCTCTTCCTTCACCATTCTCAGACAGTGCGAGCCGCCCTGAGGAAGAACAGGGCCGGGTGACGCCTCAGCGGCGGCGCGGCCTACAACTCCCCCCCTCCCTACCTATCAACCGGAGGACTAGGCCCAGCGGCAGAGCAAGCCCCACCAGTAGAAGAAAGGGAGAGAAGACGGCACCCACCGTCTTAGCGGCGATACCAAGGACCCACCTGAAGGCACGGCTGCTGAGGGGAGCAATGGCGGCGGTAGCAACGGCCAACATTCAAACCGAGGCCGCGCGCCGCAGCAGCCAATGGGAGAGCTAGACGTCAGCGCGCGCGGCGCAGGGCGGGACCGGGCGGGGAGGAGCCGTGAGGCGGCGGGTGCGCCATGGAGGGCCGGCTGCCCTACGATGACTTCCCGGTGGTTTTCCTGCCGCCCTACGAGAGCCCGCCCGCCTGGGTGCCGCCGCATGAGGTGAGGGAATGGGGAGAGGGATAGGGCTGGCGGATGAAGGGGATGGTTGGAAGATTGATGGCGGGGAAGAGGGGACGGTGGCCGCAGCTTGGCCCAGCCCGGCGCCGGGCCCTGATGGCCGCCGCCGCCGCCTCTTTGCTTTGCAGCGGGTGTATCACCCCGACTACAACAACGAGCTCACACAGTTCCTGCCCCGCACCATCGTCCTGAAGAAGCCGCCGGGGGCGCAGGTGAGACCCCGTTTAACCCCTTCCCCCCCCAAAGCTTGCTTAGAAACATAGGGTTGGAAGGGACCTTTTAAAGCCATCTGGTGCCACCCCGTGCAGTGACAGGGACATCCTTCACTACATCAGAGCCTCAGCAAGTCTGGCCTTGGATGTCTCCAGGGATGGGGCTTTCACCACCTCTTTGGGTGACCATTTTAAGCCCCTCAGCACCTTCATGGGGAAGAACTTCCTCCTGTCTCATCTAACCTTGCCCTGCTTTAGTTTCGAACCGTTGCCCTTTTTCCTATCGCTTCATGCTTTTCCTCACAGGTTGCATGTTGGGGAGGCAGATCTTGTCTGGTCATTTCCTCATAGTGTGGTTTGCAATGTTTGATTCTCAGAATAAAAAAAGGGTGTGATGTACAGGCTGAGCTGCAGGGTTGTGATAATCCCCAATGTGGAGCATCCCTGTAGCAAGATTAGAAGGTGAGGGCAGCCATGGGAGGTTCCAGGCTTGTGTTCTTAGGTTGCATCTTACCTCCAAGACCTCCCTGAGGCAACTTTGGGTTTTTCTTATCCAAACTGGACTTATGTTTGGTTGTGGAATTAGGCTGAGACTTGAAATAATGAGATTTTCAGGAGGTAAGTGGTGCTCTACCCCCAAAATCCCCTCTGTTGTCAAACTTGGCAATGGAGGGGAAAAATTGAAATGGTCTGGGATGTTTGATAGTTTCCTGCTCCTACTACTGTCATGGGGAAAGGGATGGACTGTGCCCTTCCATGGGATACCCCTTCCCTGGAGGTGTTTAAGGCATTGAGCAATCTGGTCTAGTGCAGGGTGTCCCTGCCCATTGAAGGGGGGTTGGAACTAGATGATCTTTAAGGTCCCTTCCAACCCAAACCATTCTATGATTCTGGCAATTCCCTCCTCCAGGAACTCAGTATGGGAGGTGGAGCACAGGGAAGCATTGCTGCTGCACTGCTGGGAAGGGCTGTGCTGCAGGAGGAGGCAGAAACCTTGTGGGTGAAGCCCAGAGGGACAGAGAGCAGGGAGTTCCTCAGGTTTTCAGGATGAGATCACCACAGAAATGACACTGCAGTGCCAACGCCTTTGCTTCACCTGAAAGAGCCATGTTAGCAGTGGGAAGAGCCCTGGGCCAAAGGTTCAACTTTGCTGGTTTCTCTCACAGCTGGGCTTCAACATCCGTGGAGGAAAAGCCTCACAGCTGGGGATCTTCATCTCCAAGGTATGTCTGTCCTTCTGCCATCCCCTCCCAGTGTTCTGACCCCTTGGGTATTACTCAGTGTGTATGGAGACTGTCAAGGTGCCTTTTATGCATCTCCAGACTCTTGGTTGTAATTTGCTGTGCACCAAACAGCAATCAGACAGCCCTATACCATTTCCTAACCTCTCCCCAGCCCACGGGTGCATCACAGTCCCCATTCCCCATCCTCCCCAGTCTGTATAAGTGGGATGGGCACTGTGGGGGATGCTGTGGGATATTGAGTCACTGCTGCTGCCTCTTCTCTTGCCCTCACAGGTGATCCCTGACTCAGATGCACACAGAGCTGGGCTGCAGGAGGGAGACCAGGTGCTCTCAGTGAATGATGTGGATTTCCAGGACATTGAGCACAGCAAGGTGAGTGCTTCTGGAACAGGGACAGGGTGGGAAATCAATGCACACACTTCCTTCCAGCCTTTCAACCTGCACTAACACAAATGGTACCACCACATAGCCAAGGCATTCCTCTTTCTTTCCTGTTCTCCAGCCCAATATGGTCACTGAGCAACTCTTTTTCTTTCAGGCTGTGGAGATCCTAAAGACAGCCCGAGAAATCACCATGCGTGTACGATACTTCCCCTACAGTAAGTGCTCCAAATGCTATCACCTTACAGTATTTCTCCTCAAATAGCAGAACCCCTGCAGATTCCCCTTGAGCTTGGTGGTTATGAGTCTACAGTTATAGATGGTATTAACAGAAAGAACATTTGGCTTTGATTTGGGAATCAGTACACCTACTAAGTTAAAAAAATAAGGACTGGCTTCAGCTGTCCACACTGAGAAAAAAATATGGATCAGGGCTTAGCAACACAGGGATAAAAGGTGGGATGACTGTTGGGTGGAAGTGTTAACTTCAAAGCTGTAGGGGATGCTACTGATCCTTGAACAACAGGACAATCAGTTCTGTCACTACTGGCCCCATGTTGATGGTAGACACTGCTTGTGGTTTTTCTCTCTCCCTAAGGACCCTTAAATTCTGAGCTAGGGAAAAGACTATGAAGCCACAGTTTCTTCACCTATAAAAATCTACATAAGGGGAAGAAAGAATAGAGGTCAAGTCAAAGAAACTGACCCTTGAGTGAAGGCATTAAAATACAGAGCAGGGGAGGGGAGTTCAAACAAACTCCTGTTCTAAAAAACTTGAAATAACTAGCTGGGGGTGCAAACTTGCTGTTTTAAAGCTAACTGCTGCCCAAGAGGAGCAAACACTGCCTCTCCTTAGTGAGGCATTAACCGAATAGAAGTTTTTATGTAACGTTTTTAACTCATTCCCCCCACCCATCAGCTCTTCCTGCCCTCTCCCCCTTACCTTCTCTTTCCCTTCCAGATTACCAGCGACAGAAGGAAAGAACAGTTCACTAGTGGGAATCTGCTTGCTGGGTGTCCAGGACAAAACTCTCCACTACTTTTTTTCCTCAACACATGAGATGACAAACCAAGCTTCAGCTGTCACTGGAGGTACAACTGTCCCTGTGGCTGCACGGGCATCAGCTCTGCTTCCTGCGTGGAGAGATGCCAAGGGAGTGTTACTTAGCTGGAAGATGGATGGGGTTTTAGTCTGTGCTCTTTGAACTGGGTGCTGAAACAAGCTGTTGGTGCTGATGTGGATACTGGAGGGGCAGCTTCTCCAGCAAGATCCACGTTTCTTTTCTAGCAGGACTCCAATTAAATGAATGCTTTACTGGTTCTGGATCCAACTCTTGTTACTAGATGCAAGGCCAAGGAGGTCTTGAGCTGAACACGGCCTTTATCCTCCAAGAGATCCATCTGCTCACTTTCTCTGGGGATGTGAAATTTTTTCCCTCTCTGGTGTCCTCCTGGGACTTGGGAACAGAAGTAAAACCCACTCAAATTCAGTGCCCATCTCTGGCAGCACTTGTCTTACTACTTTATCCTCGTGAAGTCTCTCTGAAGGACTCTTTACCAGCACCACCCCAGGGAAATGGGGCAAGGCAGGGCTCCAGTTGCTCTTGCAGCGTGTAGGAGGTTGGGTGAAGCCCAGGAGAGGTGCAGCTCTGCTTTAAGGTGTTTTTCTACTGGCTGTGATGAAGTCAGCTCTTGATTAGCCTGGAGCAGGGTTTTGGCACTGCTACAGTGGAGGATTTTATAGTCTGTGGTGGCACAAAACACAACTTGAGACAGCCCTGTCACAACTCCAGCACTGACAAACAGGTTGCACTTGTCTCAGACACCAGGCAGAAGGTTGAACATGGCTGAAGCAGAGAAAAGAAAATACACTAGAGCAAATATTTTCATTCAGCATTTAAAAATTAGCTTTCCTATGAAGGGCATAAGCATCTAAAAGCCCTGTTGTAACACTCTGGGAAGATCTATAGGGACAGGCTTGTGTGTCTCATGGGATATTCTCCTCTCTAGTCTCACACCAGTTTCCCAACATGTTCCTCTAGGAATATCCCTCCTGCCTTGGGCAGCTTCCTCCCTGCCATTACTGCAAAATAATTAGATGCTTTTGCAGCCGTTGTGCTGACCCCATGACTGGCTGTGGGCTAACAGGAAACAGTGGATTTTTTCCCAAGACAGTCATGTCTCTGGTGCCTTGACTGACAAAACAGTAACAGGGTTTGTCCTGGACACCAGTCTCTTTCATCCTTGAGAACTGGAGGAACAAAGGGGTAGTTACTGATCCCTGCTAGTAAAACAACAGGGCCAGAAACATGTGGGGGTTTTTTAGTGATTTGCTAAAGAAGCACTGGGTTCCCACAAGTCTCACTCCAGGGCCAGGAAGGGATTTCATGGGGCTTGAGGAGGGGTACCCTGTCATACCCCTTAGGGAGGAACTAGGGTCACCAACTCTTCTGACCCCCCACCACCCCTCCCAGGGTAGATGCCACCCCTTCTCATCCCATTCCCAAAACCAGGCTTACAGCTGGAAAGCTCATCCTTCTTCCACCAAATCCTGGGCAGGATAAACCTAGGAGTAAACCTTATTAAACTTAAGAGTAAAAGAAGCAAAGGCAGCCCAAGGAAACCACACTCTCCCCCCAGCCCCCTTCAGCAGCAGGACAGCAAAGATGTTGGTGAAATAACTTTATTTAGTGTGATACACGGCTGTGGTCAGACAGTCCATACTCATATTAATAGTCACACTTACTCGGCTAACAGCTAGGAGACAGCAGGGCCAGACACACACTCAATATTATACACATCCATAGAGAAGACAGTGGGAAGTGAACTATTTTATTTCACTA
>VZTY01017663.1:27307-43899 GCA_013400935.1 Turnix velox
CCCCCTCCCCAGCCTCCCTCCCTCCCTCCCCCAGGTCCGTGACTCCAAACAACACGACAGCAGAGCAGCACACACCTGCCCGTGAGAAGGGGACAGCAAAACCTGTTCTACAGCAGACACGGACACACCGACAAACATCAGCAATTCCCACACAACAGGGGTATGTACAGAGTAAGGGCAGTGGGGGGGAGGAGGGGAAAAGATAGGGCTGAGACCCAGCTATGCCAGCTGGGACTGTGGGGAAGGGGAGACACACTCCAGAGTGAAACGGGAAACCACATCCAAGCTTCCTCCCAAAGGCCAGCTTGCCCAGAGGGGAAGGGACAGGGCTCCAGGGTCAGAGGCAGCGAGGTGACATGCCACCAGTGTGGGGACTGACCACCAGCTCCCAGTCTGAAGCTGCCACTTCCCCTCCCTCGAAGGCCTGCAGGCTTCAAAGTGCACACACTGTGTCAGTGACCGGCCAGCACCCTGCTAGGGCAGTGTCACTGGCCACCAAATGCCACCCTCACACCCACTAACACCACGGTCAGTTGCTCCCCTGCTTGCTAGTGTCCCTCCCCATCAGCATGACATAGGGCAGAAGCTGAAAAGAACTGAATGGCTTAAAGCCATCTGTTTTGTTCTCCTTGCTGTCAATAAACCTACAGACTTCTGGTTGAGGCAGGTCAATGAAAATCCCCAGTAAGATTCTCTGAAAAGCTCCATTAGTCCAATTAGAAACCAGGGGTAGGGGGAAGATGGATTTCCAAGGTGGGGAAGTGACACTAAAATTCACTTCAGCAGCACATTCCTCCACTGCTCTCCCTAACTGTGACAATAAATCCCTGCCACTGCTCATCTCAGTTTTGGCAATGTTGCAGCTCAGGACTGTTTCAAAAGTGGCTACTGGCCCCATCCCCCAGGAGTCTACTACAACGGCTGAAGCAGCTATGTATGATCTCATCAAGCACCAACTTAGGTACAAGAGTAGTCACTGGCCTTCTATCTGCTGTAGCTTCCCTGCTCTGGATGATGAAGCTCCCAGTCTGTGTGACAATGAGCAGAACAGAGATTTAGAAAGGAGCCTGAACACCATCCATGACTCCCAGGGCAAGTAGTGCCCCTGCAGCAATGGATTTGGGGTCAATGTTTCTGCTTTCAGTTGACAGACAAGATCCAGTTCTCTCCAGACCACCCTGAGGATCTCTCCCCATCCAGCTTCACATTCTGTACCCTCTTCCTTCCCCACATATGACAGCCAGCACTCACCAAGCACCAACATCCTTGGGATGGGAAGAAATTCCAGCTGAGAAGTCTGAGGGGTGTCTCTGCTACACAAATAGGAGCAACAAGGCCAAAGCTGTCAGAGCCTGGGGGTTTCCAGTGCTGTGGGTTAACACCGCGAGGGGGAATAAAACTCAGAAGTTGTGAGCAGGAGTTAGTTAGCCAAGATCATCCACAGGAAGGAGAAACCGAGGAACTAGGATGGTGTGTGCCCTGCAGGAAGCAAAAAGCCTAGAAACAGATAACCTGTATTGTCCAAAAAGGCAAGGCCAAGTCAAACCGAGTAGTTGAAAAGGAGCAGCCTTTCAAAGGAGGAAGGGGGGATGTGGGACAGGGACAAGGCTGGAGTGGTCAGGGAACTAGTTAAGATGCAAGGCAGTAAGGAAGGTGGAAAGCCCACCCTCCCCAAGCTCTAGTTTTGTTCTTCCCTAACTTGGTGGCTTTTCCATTGCATTCACAAGATACATCTGAGCAGACAGGCTCAAGGTGGGGAAGAAGAAGGGGAGAAGGAGAGGAAGAAAGAGAAAGAGAGAGAGAGAGTGTAAAGGGCAAAACGGTGCCAAAGTGCAACAACATAAAAAAATAAAATAAAAAGACAGGACACTCATTCTGCACTCAGGGCTCATACCATGCAGTTAAGAGGGGCAGCCAGGGCTGCTCCCCACCAGTAAACCAGGGAGTTGGCTCGCTTAGTAGATTGGTTTTTTTCAGCCCACAAAGTAGGGGTTGCCTAGCCAATGAGCAGTGATGTTCTTCAGTGAGACTGGCCGACGGGGGGGAATGTGCTGCTACAGAACGGGCCCGTTAGCAGGAGCAGCCGCTCTCCGTTACTGGCTGCTCGGGAGGTTTCTCTAGTTTGATGTCAATCACTGCAGGAGAGAAGTTAAGGAAAAGAAATTATCTGGTTGGAGGAAAAAAAAGGAGGAAGAGAGAAAAGAGAAAGGGATCAGCATCTGGGAAGGTTCTTAGTTGTCACTTCTTGCTCAGGGCAGGTGTTTTGGCAGAGCAGAACATATCCTGCCTCAACGGGATTAACTGCAAAGCCAAAGTTGGAACAGCAAAATCAATTTGAGAACAGACAGGTCTGCACACAACACAGCCCTGTGCAAATTTCCTCCTAAGCTAAAGTGGAGAAAGCAAAATCTGTGCTGGGTGTTACAACTTAGTTGTGCATGTTTATATTCCTGTTTCATCCATCTCTCTGAAGAACCCCAGTAAGCCAAAATTAACAAAAGATAATTGTAAAATACTACAAAACCAGGAAAAGTTACTGATGAGAAAGCAAGGATACTGTCTTCTTTGCTCTTCTCTGGTGTGCTGTCCATCCCAGGTAAAGCAGCAGCCACACGACGGAAAAGCTGAAAAGCAGCAACAGGAAAGGTGAAGGTTTCTCAGAAAATTTTAAAAAAAAAGGCATATTCTGTTAAAAAACTTTGTTTTATAGCAAATCTTGGGAGTTCAAATTGTACCACCTCATTATGGGGTTACTTCTGTGAGCAAAGCAATGACCAGCTATTGCCACATGAATCTTACCTAAGAAATTTTAAAGGTTTTATTAAAGAAGTTATTCAATGCCTACAAAATGGTTTTATTTTACCTTTTTTTTACTGCTATTCATGCTCTTCCAGAGACACACAGAACAATTCTCAGGCTTGATATAAGAAAGAGGGTGGTGAGATACTGGAAGAGGCTGGATGAGGCACTGAGCAACCTGGTCTAGTGGGAAGTGACCTTGCCCATGGCAGGGGGGTTGGACTAGATGATCTTTAAGGTCCCTTCCAACCCAAATTATTCTATGATTTTATGATTCTCAATAAGCTCAATAAGCTTCTCATCTACTGTTTCCAGCCTCAGCAATGTCCCACTGTGCACAACTCTCCTGAGAAACCTTTGCTCTCTTCCAAGTAAGAACTCTATGGAATAACTTGAGGTTTTCCAGTTCATCCTTTCAGTTCAGACCTGCTGCACAACAGCTGGCTCAAGCAAACTGCATTTAGGCTACTAAAGATGTACTAGAGCTGGGAAGGACTATCATATCCCCAATAAAACCACAAAATGGTTTTGTATGGTTTTTTGAAGTCAATGCTTTGACAGTAATGCAGCAGCTAAAGCCACACAGGCACTGCCAGGCAGCCTGAAGTGAGGCAAAAGAACTAAAGGAATCATCAGCTAATGATGACTTTTCTCACGGTTGCTTGGTGGGAGCTTCCCATCCACAACTCCAAATTATATTAATTGGAAAAAAAAAATCAAGCCACCCAGGCAGCAGTGAGGTGCTGCAGTTGGCATCCTCTGACTCACAGGAGTTCTTACTGCAAACACTCACCAGACAAAGCTACAACAGATTAAACCCAAAGACTACAGTGGACTCAATCCCAAACACCCAAAAGAAACAAACCCAAAGTCTCCTAATCCCATCATGAGGTTCTTCTAACCAGCTAGTTAGTGTGCAGTAAACTGTTTCCCAGCTGACAAGAGGAGGACTTTTGTTCCTCGCAGAGCCCTGGACCTCATGCCTGCCTCATTCCTGAAGTTCTGTCACATTTCAGAATGATTCTGAACTAGTAAAGAGTGAAATACAATAAATTTGGTTTAAATATAAGTTTAAAGATTTTTTTTTCCTGTTCCAGGTTGCATGGAGATGGGGGCCTCTACCCTTGAGGTATTCAAAACCCAGCTGGAGTCTGGGCAGGCTGCTCCGAGCAAAAGGTTTGGACTAGACTTTCTAACCTCAACTATTCTAAGATTTTCCTCTCTGGCTTGCAAATAGAAGCTGGGATTTCTACTCTAGTGGATCTGCATGAGCAATTATCCTGACTGAAGTGAAAAACAGCGATTTTTCGGAGAACAAAGCATTAACTGTTCACAAAACTGCACAAAAATCATGTATGATTGGCTGCACAAGTGTGCCATTCCCATCCCCCAGCACATTCTGGTTTTAGATTCTCCCTTTCCTCAAGGTAAGTTCTTTCAGCTTTAACAACAAATCATTGTCTTGACAGGAAAGGAGCTTCCCCTGGAGAAAGGTGCAGCAGTGATCATTGGGAAGAAGCATTTCAGGGGCTGACAGTAAACAATACAAGCAAGTATCTGATAGAACCCAAACCCCAAGCAGAAGCTTACACATAGAGAGCATTAAGTACAAATCTCCTGTCTTTAGAATGCGATATTATTGATCTACCTGTTTCACATTGTATCCAGTCTTTGCACTGGTCTCAATAAACATCACATTCAGCTCTTTGGCTCTCTGTTCACCTTCTTCTGTAGTGATTTGCCTGGACAAAGATCCAAACAGAAGCAGAAAAGGAAGAATAGACAGGAAGAGTTAGATGTCTGTGACTGAGATGCTCTGCAGTGCAGGGCTTCACCACCCCTTACGAGGCTGTAGCTCAGTAGAGACCCTGAGTCTTTAAAATTCCCAGGTAAATTATTCAGGAAACATCTGGATTTGTGATCATTAATAACAGCTGATCAGCACAGGATGACATCTGTGCAGTACATCTGAACCTCATTCACAGCATCCTCAAGGGAAGGAAGAATTTCCCTGACACAAGAAGCATTTTCCCAAAAAGTCAACAGAAGGGAACTCTGTGAGGTGAGAGACAGACTTCAGTGCAAAGCCAAGTGCCAGGCTGCTGCCTGCAAGCAAGCACCTGCAAATTCATCTCTGATCCTGTACATACCTGTTAGACATTATATCCTGCTTTAGCACTGCTTTCAATACACACCATATTCAGTTCTTGGGCTTTTCTCTCACCCTCCTCTATAGAAACATGTCTACAGCAATGAGAACAAATCACAGAAAAGAAAAACCAAGCCAAAGGAAAAACAGTCCAAAAATAATTAAAACTGCGAGAAGAAAAAAAAAAAAATCAAAAAACCAACCAAAACCAAACCAGGCTCCAACTGGAGCAGGAAAGAAAAACTGAACAGGCTGCACGAAATAAGAGCAGAGCTATTTTTAGTTCAGCTTCACTCACATCATGGTTTGGTTTTGTACCATGGGATGAACAGCTTCCAAAATGCTCTATTCTATTTTGAAAAAATGTGACAAAGCTCAGGCTGACACTGTGGCTTTGTCCTGCCTTAAAAGGCCCAGTTTTTCAGCTGAACACAAATCTAGCTTCTTTTATAAAAGAAAGGCGAAGCAGCTTCTTCTCTTGATACCTGGATGTCCACCACAATTCCAAATTTTACCTTAAAACAGGACTACTGCAACTTAAACTATTAAAATAAGAATTTCTATTGCTCTGAGCAACCTGATTTAGTGCAGGATGTCCCTGCTCACTCCAGGGTGTTGGACTAGATGACCTTTAAGGTCCCTTCCAACCCTATGACTCTATAATTCTACATGAAATCCACCTGTAGCTATGTTCCAAACTATTTGCTGGTATTTTTAATTCTTACAATAGTGTTGACTCAGCTGTCCTGCACTACTTCACTTCTATATGACCAGGAAACAATCCAAGGCTGAAATTATCCCATTGGGTTTTCTGGTTCCACACAAAATTGGATTTTGATAGAAAGTCAGGTTATTCAGTTAGGGAGCTGCAGTTATTTCCAGCTCCCAGGAGGGGATGGGAGATATTAAGCTGTCAACTACCAGAGCTGGCTCAAGTAAAATATCTTGGATTTCACTCTGTTGCTTTTATAAGCTGATCTCAGAGATGAGAATGATCTGAGGCCTTACCAGCTGGAATTCTTAACCCAAATCAGCTATACACATTTTTACTGTATTTCTGAAGCTTTAAACATGAAGTTTTACCAACACTTCCAAAGTGTAAGACACTTAGAAGAGGCCCCACTGGAAACAGAAGCCAAATAGTTAAGACCATGATGATCTAGATGATGGACACAGAGCCATTTCTGTAAGGACCAGCAGTACAAAGCCCACACAGTGCCTAGTTAAAGCTCAACATTGTCTTTTCACACCCACTGACTTGGATCACCTGCTAGAATTACAATTATCTGTGTTTTTTCCTGCTAGGCACAACAAACTAAAAGCTAACAGCATGACTTTGTACAGCAACAAAAGGCAAAAAACATCTCCTGACACCAGTTCATGCAGCCAGGGATGCTGGTTATTGCCTCATATATTTTGAAAAGCATCAAAACTACAAGGGAAAAAAAAACAGATCACAATACACACTGAAGGTATGTGTCATCTGTGGGAGGAAAACAAGGTTTAGAGTGGAAAACTATGATAGCATCTAATAATCAGATCCCAGTTAAGCCCATCATCCCAAGAAAGAGAGCAAACCAACAGGCAGTTCCGGTAACTGAGGGTTTTTATAGGGAAGTCTTGCACTTTTGCATTTCCCATGTGAGACTCTTCAAGCTGTTCTGATCAAAAGTGTCTTGTGAACAGGCAAAGGAGAAGAGTTTGATTTGGTAAGACCTCATTTTGCTGTGAGATCCAGGTGTTTCCCTACTCTCTTCTGCATCAGATAAAAGCTCTCCATCATTTTAATACTTTGTATGTCCTGTGACATAGGAAGCACATGTTTAGAGTACCTGGTGTATGTGAAAATATTTCAGTTTAAAGTACCAAGACTGCAAGGAACTCAATGGCTTACTCCATTTTCCACCTGACAGCAACTACTGTTACTATTCAAATAAAAATCTTTTCTTATTTACACTGTTTCTCATGTCTTCATTAAGAATTAAAACCTCTGAAAACACTGGAATTTTTGCCAAATCAACAATCAAGAGAAGAATTTGAAGCAGGAACACAAAATCCTGTGGTCTTCTAAGGCTTTATTACATTGGTTGGTTGTGTTGAAGTGGGATTTTAGGATGAAGAGCTTTAAAAGCTTTACAACACGTCCCAAAACATTAAGTCTGTGTGATATTAACAGTGTAATTAACTTCTTACATCTCTCGGGAAAGTCTGCTTTTGCTGATCTATTTTTACCTATCCACATGTAAGGTGTAAATTTAGGCTCAGGGGGAAAACTTCTAGATTGACATCTTCTTGGTGTTACCTCAGCAGAAAGAAAAAGCCTACAAAAAACACTACTGAGAAAAAGAGAATTGGGATACTTAAGTAAAAGGAAATGGGTTTGTTTTAAACAGAAGAGAAAAACAGAGTAGCTTTGCACATGGTGAAATCTGAATTTGATGACTAGCTATTTATGCCCCACTTAAAATCAACAGTTTTTTTGAAGACAGATTAGTTGGCCAGTTCTTTTCTTTTACTGATCAGGACAACCAGGCTGCCACGAAGACGATCAAAGGGCTGGAGCAACAGCTTTATGAAGACAGGCTGAAGGAGTTGGGGGTTGGTGAAGAGAAGGCTCAGGGGGGACCTCAGTAGCTTATCAATACCTGAAGGGGGCTATAGAAAGGCTGGGGTAGGACTTTTGAATAAGATACGTGATGGGAGGACTAGAAATAATGGATGTAAGTTGGAAAGGGGTGAGGGCAGTGAAACACTGGAAGAGGTTGCCCAGAGAGGTTGTGGATGCCCCATCCCTGGAGGTGTTTAAGGCCAGGCTGGACAAAGCACTGAGCCTGATCTAGTGGGAGTTGTCCCTGACTATGGCAGGGGGGTTGGAACTCGATGATCTTTATGGTCCCTTCCAACCTGAACTATTCCATGATTCCCCTCCATTACCTCTTGTCTGCCAGGTCAGTTTTGTTCCCCACCAACATGATGATGACATCACTTCCTCTCTCTGTCCGAACATCATCAATCCACTTGGAGGTTTGCTGGAAAGAATTCAAGTCTGTGGGGAAGAATGAAATAAGAGTGTTGAGGACAAAACTTCTTTTCAGAAGTTCTGCTGGTAACTCACTTCTCTAAACAGCCCCACAACACACAGAAGAAACCCATTGTTTTCCTCTCAGACAGAAAAATGTGACAGGATAAAAAACATTACTAATGTTAATCATCTTCTTGCAGAACTTTTAGGTTTAACATATCAGTTCTGCTTCCACATAGCACTTCCAAATAACAAGACACCAAAGCATCACTCACTTGTAATGTCATAGACTACCACAGCAATGGTGGAGTCACGGATGTAGCTGGGAATGAGACTGCGGAACCGCTCCTGGCCTGCTGTGTCCCAAAGCTGCAGCCGAACCTGCTGGTACCAGGCCAGGGAGAGCAGAGAGAGAGAAAGAAAGCAAGAGAGGAAAAAGAAAGGAGGAAACTGTCCTTTAGAGAAAAGGCAATTTCTAGAATTAACCATAAATAGCTCAGTCTGAGAACCCAAGATTGACCTTGTAATTTAGCCCCGAATTTTTAAGCACCACACAAGTTGGCTTCTCTAACTCTGCATCTAATGCGCTTCCCTGGATACTCTGGTATTCCCAAACCCCTCCAGGTTATGGCTACTACCTGATTGCTGACAGTAATAGAAAGCTGGTCTTCCTAGCACTATGTATGGGGCTCCTGCACCACCCAGAGTTATATATGGGGTTCCTGGACCACCTAGCATTATGTATGGGGCTCCTGGACCACCTAGCATTATGTATGGGGTCTCCATGGGACTCCTAGCCTAGAGCATCTGAGATCAAAACTTCTTGGGCAATTCCCACGAGGCAGACATGCAATTCCCTCAGCCCAAATACCATAGAGTGAAAGAGCATCCATTGACCAGTGTCAAGCATCCAGAAGATGTTGATGGGGCTTTTCATGCAAGATGAAGGCAATCAATAACTTCAGTTTCAACAGAAAGCAAAGCAAATGCTCCAAACTGCTTCATGTGACACGTAGGGTGTTGTGTTTTCCCTCAGGTAACCCAGAAATGTTCACAAATGGCATGAGAGGCACAGCTTGATCTCAAGAACTATGCCCAAGCACAAACTGACCTATTATATACGTTAGCTCTAAGGTTTGGCACCTATTTGAAAGAGCAACAGTCAAAACATGCCCAGTTACCACAGTGAAAAGAAAAACAGAAGCTTCCTTCCAAGCCATTACTCCACCGAGCTGAGCTGCACAGCTAGCACTCCACTGCTCTTGGCATTCTCAGCATGCACAGGAGGGCAGACACTGGTTCCCAGCTTAATTACATGAATGGGTCAAATGTGCTCACAAAGGCACTTGTTCAGCAGTGAGGGAGAGCAGCTGGTTATGTCCAGATCAGCAGTTAATAAGGCAGCTTGCAGGAGTGCTGCTGCAGGGGAGAGAGCAGCTTCAGGAGGACCAATAATTGGCTTGTTGAGGAGATAAGTAGAAGCTGGACAAAGCAGGGCTCTGCAAAGCACCTCACCACAAGCAGATTCAAGATAACGATGTATCTACATCAGGGTGTGTAGATCTCATACCTCTAGGGCATAAGGAAGATTAGGATTTACAGATAAAGCAATTAGCACATGCTTAATTTTTGAAGGAAGCTTTGATTAGGGTAACAAAAGTCAGGATTAGAGCAGGGCAGGGTTAGATTAGATATCAGGAAAAAGTACTTCCCCATGAGGGTGGTGAGGGGCTGGAACCAGAGAGGTGGTGGAAGCCCCATCCCTGGAGACATCCAAGGCCAGGTTTGCTGAGGCTCTGAGCAACCTGATCTAGCACAGGATGTCCCTGCAGGGGGTTGGACTGGATGGCCTTTGAAGGTACCTTCCAACCCTATGGTCCTTCACTGTCCCAGGAAAGTCAAGGTGAAAACCTCCAACATCAGAACAGTATTATACCTGAGCAGACTGATAGTGACAGCTTCAGGCTCCTGCTTCTAGCCCTCATAGCAAGCTTCCATGCAAACCCCAAGATGATGCTGCTACACCAGACTACTCACCCAAAAAGTTTATCATTTGGTGATAATTTAAACACTTCAACCTTGAACTCAGACAAAAAGGCACAGAACTGGGGAAGAACTGGCCCTTGTAAACTTGCAATGACACTAAACGCTATTAGAGGGAAGGCCTTCAGATGGTATCCCTGAAGTAGCCCAAGGAAGTCCCTCAGAAGTTCCTTCAATAACAACACAACTAAATGTTTCTCAAGCACTAAGCACAGAACAAAGAGCAGTAACTGGAAAAAAAATGAAATTATCTGAAAAGATCAGACTATTTCCAAAGTATGATGAGATCAGCTATCACTTCACTATTTTTGACATGTCTGGAAGCTATTAAGAACAACCTAGACTGGCAAGATTTTTCCACCTGCCTGGACATCCTGGACCTGTCATAGTGTTAGCCTTCTCATGCACATCTCAGCACTCCTCACACCCCAAATTTCAGCTTTACATTAGTGTGCACCACTCCCAGAGTGAAGTATTTCAGCTATAGGATTGGGAGCAAGGTTGTGTTATTATTTTATCTGAAAACTAAGATCAATCATAACAGAAGTTTATTATTTATCAAGCACTTTTGTTAACCAAAACAAACCCCTGGCTCCACTATGATCTGGAATTAAGTAACAAAATAAAGGTGGGCCAGAAGTTTTTCACTTGCACTACTACAATCTTAGGTTTTGCATATGGTGTTGGCTCAGTGGTATAAATCCCACCTAGAAGATTCATCCTCATCTCATAGCTTCACCTAAAAAAGCTAGATCAGGTGTAATTAACAAATACAGTTATTTCATTATAACTCTTTATAACTTCATATCTTATACTAAAATATTAATCCCAAGAGTTACAGAGAACTTCCCTTTAGGCTTGTTTATTGTTTAGACTATATGTTAGCTTTGCATCTTCTCTTTCAAAAGCTTACTCATATGAATCACCACCTTTCTCCTTCAGTTAAAGAGGAGTCTTGAATCCTCCTGTCACTACATAACTTGTATTTAAATGGGTGTTACATCTCCAAAGCAGAAAAAGCTTTTCAAGGGCTATCAATTAATTACCTTTCACACCAACCAGCACAGACACATGGGAAGTCACAGCAATCCCTGCTTCACCTACCCACCAGTCCTCTGTGTAAGCTTCAAGCAGAATAGGGTTTAACAATCGCCCAGTTTCTGTATTATGGGATGGAATTACCATTTGTTGGTGGGGGGAAAATGCTCAGCTTCTTTCCCTCAGCCCACGAAACACCTACACCCTTGGGGCCAACTGTCTACCTTAGCTCCTTTTAGGTAACACCACCACTTTCAATGCATAAAAGGTACATGTTAAAAGCAAGGTCCCTGCAAACACTCGGGCTCAATACCTACTTGTAATGTCAAAGACAATGACAGCCACAGCAGAGTCACGGATGTAGGTGGGTATGAGGCTGCAGAACCTCTCCTGGCCGGCTGTGTCCCACAGCTGCAGCCTGATCTGGGAAATGGGAAAGCTGAGGGGAAAGGGGGGAAAAGGGGAAGAGCAGGAAAATGGAAAACAAAACCAAAAACTCAAGTGAAATAAAAAAAAAAATTAAAAAAACCCACAAGGCAAAAATAACCCAACAAAAGGAAAGTTAAAATGGAACAGAAATGTGAAAAGAGCCAAAAGCACCTCTAGCTGCATTCTCCCAGTAACCTCAGCCTCGCACATCTGAGAAACCTCCCTCCCTCCACAGATCCATTCATAACTCACACACACAAAAAGCTCTCCAGTGCAACCATAAAACTAAGATATCTCTAAAAACACCTTTTCACACCATCTGCTAATGAGGAGAATAATCACACATACCTCAGTGCACTCTGTCTTTAACAGGCACACAGGCAAAATGCTGCCTACAGCCAGCTAGATGGTAACCAGAAGGAGTACATCAGCCCACTGTGCATGAATCCACTGGAAAGCAGTGGGGTATAAGCCAGGATAGCAAACACCCTCTAGACTGGCTTTGTCTCCCCTCAAATCCAAAAAGCCTGTGAAAATATCAAGACTGCTACTTGGAGTTTCAAAAATGGGATTGTAGCTGTTAAGAGGGAACTGGCAGCCTGACAGCTGGGAGAGAGGACTTCTTGTGGCCCCAGTTCACTTAGTGCTGCAGCTTTGAAAGCACCAGCAACATGCTGGAAGTAGCAGACTCAGAGGTGTCCTCTGTGGAAGGCTAATGGAGATGGTTTAGAAGAATCCAGCTCCACATATACGTCCCTTCTACAGGCTAATAGACTGAGCTGAGTGTTCTGGCACAGGTATAACTTCAAGATTTGACATATAAAATACTCCACGGCATACATCAGTTAGAGGTTCAGCACTCTTCAAGCCCAGCAGTCAAAGCCTACTGCAAAATACAGTACTAGCCAGATCTGAGACATTATTTTTAAATTCTGACTTTTCCTAGCTTGTGTACTTCTGTTTCTGCTTCCTCTTATCTACCATCAAGCCTCTCTTATTTGAACAAGCTTTATGAGCTCTGTTGAGGACTTACATAAGCAGAAAAACCAACAGTATATCCAACATTGGAAATAAAATGGTCTTTTCTGGATAATGGGCCAGCAAGTGACTGGCATCCTGTGCTACACAACCACACAAAGTCAAGATTACACTCCTGAAATCAACACAGAGGCATAACATATTTTACTTCTTCTGCCACTACCAGTAACACTGAAGAATGTTACCAGAGTTTCTCCCAAACAAAGATTAAGCTAGGTCTTCTCTAACTGCAAATCACTGGTAAAATGGCAGAGAAGAAACTCACCCCACACACTTCAAAAGCAACAAACCCAAAGCAACACAAAGGACTTCCACTGCACCACTCATCCCTTCCTCCTCACGACACTTTCATACTTCTCAGGCAGCAATAAAATGAGCAAAATGGCAAGTATTGACAAAGCATGAAGTAATGAAAAGACAAATACTGAAAGACAGGAGAGGGATGTGAGGGATCCCTTTATGCTAAAAGAAACCTCATGAAAGCTAAACCCAAAATTAGCTTATTAACAGTTCAGAGAGAACCTGAAGGAGACTTTCTAGAGGGAAGAACTGTGACCACCACTGGTAATCCCTGGTGACCTCAAGACTTGGAAATGCCTGGTGTCTGCTCACAGCCATTAATTCTGACAATCCCAGAGGCAGAACTGCAAATTCTGGGAGCAAAACTACACCTAAGGTAGTTCTAGCTCATAGCAGACAGCCCTTTGCCTGAGAAATGGGCATCAGCTTATCCCAATTTTGTATGAAAGATTTTTTTATTGTATTCCAAAGGTATCAGAGACAAGGAAGGGGGGCGTCAGTGATTTAATTCAACAAAAGCTGTCCCTCTGAAGGCTACCCTGGGATTTCAGCAGCTGTTGGAGGAATGGCCACTCACAGCAACTGCTGCTCCCCTGGCTGCTGTTGCCATGCTATCACCCAGATGCCTCACTTACCGTGCGATCTTCAAGATACATTGTTTTTGACAGGAAATCAATTCCAATGGTTGCCTGAAAAGAAGAAAAGCATTAGGAACCACAGCTCGCCTTCCAGCGTCTGCAAATCCCATCTCTCCACACAAACTCTCAAAAACGTTCCCAAACTTATAATTAAAGTGCTGGAAGTCATACACCTTCAATATAGTGGATAAAAAAACCCCAGAACGATCTGGGTATCTGCACCATCTTCATTTCACTTCAGTCTTCCAACCCTTCTCGAGTGCACAAGGGCTTCTGAGTCTGGATTTCAGCCTCATATGTCTCAACACAGATCATATCTGAGCTGGCATCTCTTTCTGCTCTACTGCAACTCAGACTGGCAAGAATTATCTCCTTGGAAATAAACAAAAGGTGGAGCAAATCTCATATATAAACGGTGGGTAACGTTGATGAAAGATAAAAGGGAATGTTTATCCTAGGCTTTTGGTTTCATAACGTGCTTCTTTTTCCAGTGAAATTCAGAAGCTTCATTTCCTAGGCAATTCTTTCTGTGAGTCTCCTCCCATTCACATTTTTATTGCTCTACAGAAAATTCCAGCACTAAAACACTTAAATTATTAAGTCAGATGGGCTACCAGGCACTTTAATCAAGCAGAAGTCCTAGGCCATTGTAACCCCATGAAACAGGCTTCTGATGGAAGAGAATTGAGTGTCTTCCAAAGATTATCTGTCTTAAACACAAGCTGCATTAATATATTCTGAAAGGTCTCCATCAGAAAGTGAACCATTTAACATCAGAAGTGACCACAACAGTAAATTTCTGTGGTTAGTGCTTATTTTTGGAGGTCCTATTTGCTGCAGGCAAGAAGTTTATAACTACAATAAGCAGATAAAGCTGAGAGCACTGCCCAAAAATCAGCAAAAGAAACACAGAAAGCACAAGAGGATCCCCTTCCAGTGAATGACTTGTCCTCAAGAAAACAATCTTGGTTTCATTTTCCAGCTTAAAATACTTCAAACCAGTAACTCTTTCTAGTCTTAGTTAAAAAGTAACAGCTTAGTTTCATCTTCTTTGAAGATATCAGGCCTGTTACACATTTTCAGTTTTGCATCCCCAGCCTCTTCATCATTACCCTTCTCTCTTTACCTGCCAGGATTTCTCTGGCTTTTTCTATCTATAGTTTTTTCTTAAAAAAAACCCCAGAAAACCACCCCAACAAACCACAGTAATACCAAAAAAATAAAGTGAGAATATAATATGATGATTTCTTGTACTCTGGACTCAGATGCTAGAGATGAAGAACCATCAAAAGCATGTTCCTATCTTGTTCTTTCTGTTTCCAGAAACTCCCATATCCATCATCATGCATCCCGACTGTCATCTTCTCTGTCAGCCAATCCCAAAAATCAATATTTTTCTCAGTTTTTTCTCCTCACAGATCGGACAGGACCTAAACCTTGCTTATTTTATATCCTGTAATCCCTGATGTCACACTAGGGCTTGAACAGGAAGTCTCATCTCCATTTCAAGGCATGTTAAAACCTTACACATGATATTGAAGTGACATTTCACAGGGAAACTTGCTTGCTCCTAACAATTTTTACAAGCTTACATTTTAATAGCAGGGAATTGATTTACTGATATATATATTAAAAAACAACCAACGGCACTAACAAATGAAACCAAGACATACCTGGTAAGTATTGTCAAAACTGTCATACATAAACCTGGTGATCAGAGAGGTCTTCCCAACTACAAAAGAAGAGAAAAATTACTTTCAAACAGCAGTGGAAAAAAAACCCACTGCTTTGAGAGCAACATCCTGGTGGCAATAACCATCACAACCACCTCATCAAGCTGAGGGTAATTCCCAGCAACACCCTCCTGCAAAATGCTCAGCTAAAAAATTAAAAAAAAAAAAAAATCCATTCAAAAAATGGTAGAAGGATGTTAAGGTAAATCAATCCACATAGGTCAAAAATTAATCATAGTGAGAACCTGGTCCTCAAATGAGGTATGTTGAGATAAATGTGACAAAGAATTATTTGCTTGCTTTCAGCAAACAATAAATCTGCTTTGTTATTCACATTCTGCTACTTATGTAATCACCGTGTCTTGTACTTCTAGGCACAAACATCAAAGCAAGATGTGGTGATGGCTCAGACCCTCTTTTAGCTGCCTCAGGTTGGATAAACACACACATTAAAAACTTATATCCTTTCTTTGTAAGAAGATTTGATACAAAATAAACTTTGGTGGCTCACTTTCACCTAGGTTTCCAAAAATTATCAAGAGACAATGCGCAGAACTGACAATCTTATCTTATGAAAAGACAACAATTTTGATTCTCTCTGAGAAAGCTGGAAGAAGCCAAGAAAAATACAAAAGATATAGAAGGGAAAGACAAGGATAAAGGCTTAAACTGCCCAGAAAGGTTGTAAAATTGTCAATGCTGAAGAGCTAAAAGCAGGTTAGATAAATGCCTGCCAGTCAATCCTGCCTTAGTAAGGCAAGGATACCAGCCAACTTCTGGAAATTCATCCAAGATCTACAGTTCTGGAAATTCCTCCAAAACCTGCAGTTTTGGGACTGAGGGGGAGGTAAAAAGCGAGAGATTTAGAGAAAGCAACACAGCAAATACCACGATTTCATTAAAAAGATGCAACTCATCCATGTGTTACGAGGCAAGGGTGCAGAAGGGAGGCGGCTCGCAAGGAAATAAAATTAAAAAATAAAGAGAATATAAGGGAAGAAATGGCCAAGCGCTGCTTTGCCGTTCATTTTTTCAACCTCCAGCACAGGCCACACGCCCGGTGCGGACACGGACGGAGCCAACACATGGGGCGGAGCAGCGGCTTGAGAACCACCGCATTCCTCCCAGCCGCCTGCAAAGCACCACCGCTGGGAGAAAGCACCGCTGGATCAGGCCGTAAAACGCAACCCCGGGACGGCAGAGGGGCAAGGCCGGGCCGCGGAGTGACAAGGCCGGGCCGCAGCGGGGCCGCCCCTCCCTCGGGCTGCAACCTCCAACTCCTCGTTACTGCCCAGAAAAGGCCTTTCACGGCTCCTCATCGCTCCCTCCCGAAGCTTAAAGCACCGCGGCGGCTCCAGACAGAGGCCAGGCCGCTGCGGCCTCCTCCCCCCCCACACCCTGCG
>VZTY01017664.1:2420-15163 GCA_013400935.1 Turnix velox
TAGAGAAAACCTGCCTCCAACTGCTGAAAGAAACTGGTCAAGTGAGCCCGTGTCACAGGGCAATGTTCTCTTTCAAATGCTAATCTCAATAGCTTAAAACTCAGTTTTAACTCTAGGTGGAAAGGTGTGACCTTTATGCCTGCTCAGCTGGACCTGGAATTAGCAAAATCTTTCCACTTAGGGGAACCCTGATCACTGAGTTTCATTGGTGCTCCCTGCAGACCCATGAAAATTGCTGTGTAAAGCTTGGGTCTAAATTACAGCATGGCAATTGAAGGCTGCCTTTTGTTTTTGCTTCTAATGAGCAAGAATTTCCCCAGCCGGTTTGGAATGCCTTCTCTAATCTCTTACCCCGACTCCTTTAATTTTCCTTACACTGCAGTAATTTACCATGGCCCCAAGCCTCCTGCCCACAGCAGGCATTTCCCTTCTGCACTCAGAGGACAACTCTGGTGGTGCCAGTCTGGTGAAGATGTAACCCAAACTGGNCCCCCCCTCCCCCAGGCAGCTAGTGAAGACGTGCAAGAAAATGTCCTTTTCTTCTCTGCACCCATCCACACTGGGAAAGGCAGATCCCTTTGCCTTGATGAGAGCAGTTTCACCAAGGGGATTTAGGGACCACAGGTATTTTGCACAAAAGTCTTGCTTCCTTTTCCAAGGTTCAGTCTAGAAGAAAGAGTATTAAGAGCCTTTATAAGATCGTGGTGCCTGCTACAAAATTTCTTCTGAATTGAGACAGTGTCATGTTGACCTCAAGAGCTGCATTGTCACATTGCAAATACCAACAAGGTTCTGGTTGATATCTCCTCTTTTTTCTGGGATGTTGGTGTCTCCCATNAGGCTGGTTATTTGTCTGAGATGGAAAATGTCCTAACTACAGTCTGTGCCTGGGACATTTGAGTGGAAAATGACAAAGTTATAACATGGTTCATTTCCCTGTGGTGCATTACTCTGTGTCTACAGACTTACTGGCATTGGGTGAGAGCAGCCAGAAGGAACAAAAAGGTATCTGATCTTTTGTTTCTGCTCCATAGCCTCTCTGTTGGGTTCAACACAGAGGAAGAAAAACACCTATGGCCATGCTAACAACAGGATTTTGTTAGATGGGGACAATCCTTAGNTTCAGACCTTCTGACCTGAGGCAAGAGTGTGCTATTTAGAATCTGTTGTAGCAAAAAGGCTGCCAGGCAGAATTGCCAAGGAACATCCCCATACCCTTTCATACTAAGAAGGAAGCTTGAAATGAACTTGGGTCAGGTGCAGAATCCATGTTGTATAGGTTCCTACTGGGAACATGTCAGTGTGAAGGCTTTAACTCTGAAGCAGTTCTAACTTGCCTGTGGTGTCAGCTCTCCTGCTCCAGCTCTGAGCTACCATGGGTGGTGTTGGCAACAGGTCTTAATAGAACTGGAGAAGAGAGATTTTAGCAGTGAGTTCAACATTGCTCAAAAGTAGTGACTCAGTTCTTCCTTGCAGTTCTTCCTTTCCCTGACCCCCATATGAAGGATTTATTCATCACCTGGTTTCTGATTTTTCAAACATTTATTGTGGTCTCAATTTGTCTATGACAGTGAGGACTAAAACTGTGTTTCTTCTTAAATGAAATCTGTTTCACCTTCACCTCTCTCAATTCCTGGAACAAGGTCTCAAGACCCTTCAACCACCTGCAACAACAGCAACATCACCACTGTAGCCACCACATGTGCCAGGATAGAAGAACACTGCAAGAATTGCCAATAATGCCATGTTTGGAAAGTAGCCAAGGTTTGCTGTGGTGGGATTAGGAGTGAGAGGCAATTTTATATACCTTCATTTTATCTGCCTCTAGGTTCAGGTGGGAAGCATTTCCAGGCCTCCTAATCATTTCAGGCTTGTCTACTGCCCTGAGATGCATTCTGCACAAAAGTCTTGCTTTCTTTTCCCAGGTTCAGTCTAGAGGAAACTGAATATTAACAGCCTTTACAAGAGCTTGGTGCTAGCCACAAAATTTCTTCTGAACTGAGACTGTGTCATTTTGGACTCAAGAACTGCACTATCACATTGCAAATACCAACAAGATTCTGGTTGATACCTCCTCCTTCTTCTGGGATGTTGGTGTCTCCCATATTGGCTGTGAAGACAGCACCATCAGTATTTCAGACCTTCTGACCTGAGGCAGGAGGGCAGTATTTTTGGTGAGTATTTCACCTAAAGCTGAGTCACCATTATTTTTAAGCTCTGTGAACACACACCGGGGTTTGATCTTAAGTGTTATCTGATAGACATATCTGAACATGTTGGTTTCCTTGGGGCAACCTTTCTGTTTGCTTTTTCTCAGACACTTTATTCTTGCACACTGCTGACCTTTTCTCCCAGGGGAAGAAAGGGTGGGGGGTCTGCTTGGGCCACTTCCCTGGTCCATGGAGAAAACCTGCCTCCAACTGCTGAAAGAAACTGGTCAAATAAAGCCCGTGTCACAGGGCAATGTTCTCTTTCAAATGCTAATCTCAATAGCTTAAAACTCAGTTTTAACTCTAGGTGGAAAGGTGTGACCTTTATGCCTGCTCAGCTGGACCTGGAATTAGCAAAATCTTTCCACTTAGGTGAACCCTGATCACTGAGTTTCATTGGTGCTCCCTGCAGACCCATGAAAATTGCTGTGTAAAGCTTGGGTCTAAATTACAGCATGGCAATTGAAGGCTGCCTTTTGTTTTTGCTTCTAATGAGCAAGAATTTCCCCAGCCGGTTTGGAATGCCTTCTCTAATCTCTTACCCCGACTCCTTTAATTTTCCTTACACTGCAGCAATTTTACCATGGCCCCAAGCCTCCTGCCCACAGCAGGCATTTCCCTTCTGCACTCAGAGGACAACTCTGATGGTGCCAGTCTGGTGAAGATGTAACCCAAACTGGGGCTGTCTTTCAGCTATTTTGGTGAAGGCTGGTTATTTGTCTGAGATGGAAAATGTCCTAACTACAGTCTGTGCCTGGGACATTTGAGTGGAAAATGACAAAGTTATAACATGGTTCATTTCCCTGTGGTGCATTACTCTGTGTCTACAGACTTACTGGCATTGGGTGAGAGCAGCCAGAAGGAACAAAAAGGTATCTGATCTTTTGTTTCTGCTCCATAGCCTCTCTGTTGGGTTCAACACAGAGGAAGAAAAACACCTATGGCCATGCTAACAACAGGATTTTGTTAGATGGGGACAATCCTTAGTTCCTCTGAAAACATCATGGGCAAAAAGCTGGTAACCTCCTCTTCTCTCCCAGTTAGCCAGGCTCAGGGAGAGGAGCTGGGAAGGACAGATGGCTGCTCTCCTCTCCAAGCAGGAAGGGACATGCCTCTTGGGTGAGTGGCCAATTTTTGAGGATGACCTCTTGTAGGTATTTCTCCAGTTTTGGTGGAGCATGAGTGCATCCCAGGGACTGCTGTGCCCTGTGTCCCAGAAAACATCCAACAACATTTCAAATGGCTTCCTCTTCCTAGGACATGCCAAAGCTCAAACCTTTCCCAGCTCCTGGTAACCAGCACCAGTTCCCAGAGTTCTCCTGCAAGCAATTCTCCTCCAAGACCTCTGTGCCAGCTCCTGCCTGCTTGCAAAGACTTGCCCCAAAGGGACAGGGTCGATGAGTTTTCTAAGTGCCTGGAAAGAGTGACTTAGGAGTGACAAGTGACTTAGGAGCCCCCAGCAACAACTGGCATTCAGCAGTAGCTGGCCTATGGCATCCTGCTTTGGAGACTGATTCCTATGCAGAGACAAGGCATCAGCAAGGAATTACCTGGAGTTACCCAGATCTGGAGTGAAAGCTTAAATGCAACAAGATTATTAGTGCTCACCTGAACTGGAAGATGCTCACGAGGTCACTCAGGGACTGCCTTAGTCCTCCACCCACCTGTATCCTCAGGCTGGGGCCATGGTGAGCAGTAACTAGGGGAGTGAAGTCTGCCTGAAGTGCAGGACCTTGCAGCCACAGGGAAAGATACCCCATACAGATAGTTGGTGGAATTAGCTCACTTCTTTTAGACAATATCTAAATGAGCATCATAGTTGAGAATGGGCAATAGAAATCTGAACTGTTGTTTGGGCCAAGACCTTCCCAGCATTTCCCACTGGGCTCTGCTGCCCATGAGCTGGTTGTTTATGGGGCAGTGACCAAATGGTGCCAATTTAGGGTCATCAGGCAAAGGTCATATAGGCAACACCTACATTTCTAAATCTTGACTCCCACACAGAAGCAGGATCCTAAAGCTTATATTTATTAACATTATAAAGTGAATCTGGCAGCTTTCTGAGATAGGGTATGAGATAAGCTTGCAACAAACCCCAGCAGACAAGTAATTTTCTTTTAATTGCTGTTGTAGGGCAGTAGGGATGAAAAACCACGTGTCCAAGGGTATACACACCCTCATCCCCTGATTAGATACATATAATGAGATGGAAAGCTAATCTATCATATTTAGAATCAGTCAATTAGAGAGTTAGAGCTATAGATGCATTTAGCTTTAGCATTAAGGAGATATTTAAACCATATGCTGTACTTAGTCATTACCATGCTAAGTGATAGTAGATGCAGGTCACCCTATATATGGGCTGTAGTAATCAGCTTGAAGTATTACCAATTAAGCCTTTTCACCTTTGGGCTCCCTTCCATGCCAACATGCATAAAGTGGGCCATGGAGGTCATGGTGTGATGCTCTTTAAAGCCCAGCACTCACTGCTTATGGTGGAGTGGGGAGTGATTTGGATTTCTGGTTCAGCTTCTGCTTCATGGAGGGAGTTGTAAACAAGCAGCTCTCTTTTTTTTATCAAGTATTTTGTTTCTCAGTTGCCAACAAAATAAGCAGTGGCAGATGGCAGCTGGGCACTGCTAGCCCTTGGCTCACCCACCTGCCTGCCTTATTTGAAGCCTGTGGGCCATCCAGGTGAATGAACCACATCAAAGAGACCATGGCTCTGGCATCTCCCCCCTGGCAATCCTCTCTCTCTCTCCTTTTTGGAGGCAGTCAATGAAAGCTGCAGATGCTGTAGTTACTCTGGAAAGCAGCTTATGCGATTAGCAGAAGGTCAAAAATAGAAAAGCCCTCAAAGGAAAGCATAAAAATTTGTGGGTGTGATGCAGTGGTGCCCAGTGATGAGTTTGCTGCCTCTCTCTGCACTCTCTGAGATGCAGCTGAGCACCCCAGGTTTCTCAGCTGGCTCTGGTACCAGCCCCTTCACCACAGCCATTCATGGATTCCCTCAAGCCTGATGTTCCTGGTGACTCCTATTTTTATATGAAGGGGGATTGCATCTACTTTTAAAACTCTGCTGTGTCAGACTGGTGGGAGAACCACAGGCCACCTCACTACAGGTGATCAGGAGAATGGAAAGCTTTGCAATGCCTCCCAGCCCAGGGGACAGGCATCAAGTGGCTGTAGAGAAGAAGGTGCAGTGTCTCTGGGGTGCTCTCCAATCCAAAGGACCATCTTCCTTCTCACAGTATTACAGAGGCATTCCTGACAGCACCCAGAGCCCACTTTGCTGAGAAAATAACTGCCCTGCCCTTAAAATTTTACCTCTCCATCCTGATTGCTCCACTTCTGCCTTCATTTCTGGTTTCCCAGGAATCTGAGTAAAGCTGTTTCACTTGCAATAAGTAAAGCTGCATATGTGCCCACAACAACTTTTTCCAGGCACTTGGAAAACTCATCGACCCTGTCCCTTTGGGGGCAAGTCTTTGCAAGCAGGCAGGAGCTGGCACAGAGGTCTTGGAGGACAATTGCTTGCAGGAGAACTCTGGGAACTGGTGCTGGTTACCAGGAGCTGGGAAAGGTTTGAGCTTTGGCATGTCCTAGGAAGAGGACGCCATTTGAAATGTTTTCTGGGACACAGGGCAAGTGATGCCCCAGTTCCTCTCACCTGACTGGTGAAGATCATGCCACGTTTGGGGCTAGTGGAGACCTGACCCAGGGAGGTGGAGCAAGGATGATGCAATGGGCCATGGTTCTTGCAGTGCTGAGGAGCCTGGGCAGCTGGTTGGGGCTGGGACGTGGGCAGGGAAAGTGGCCACAGTAACCAGAGCAGGCACTGGGCAGTTTTGGGGTGGTGTGTGGGATGACAGCAGCTTTTTGTGGGGCTCTGAGGACCTGCCAGATCTATTGGCTTTCTTGGCATGTCCATGGTTTTACACTTTCTGTTTTCTCTTGGGCAAAGGACTCTCTAGGTGGAGCACAATATCTCAATGTAGAGTTGATTTAGCAGCAAGCACCCATGGACAGAAACCTGTGATGAACTTTTAGTGTTTCCCTCACCTGCAGACTAGTTTGCATTTCTGGGCTCACACCAGATCCCACTTACTCTTTCCCTTTTTGCTGGGAAAGCCACTGGAGGAGGTTCAGGAGTGGCTGGATCTGATCTAGTGGGAGGTGTCCCTGCCTATGGCAGGGGGGTTGGAACTCGATGATCTTTAAGGTCCCTTCCAACCCAAACTGTTCTATGATTCTATGATTCTATGAGTGGAAAACATAGAGATGGAGGAGCAGGGATGAGCCCCATCATCAAAGCAGCATTGTGCATCACCAGCTTCAGGAGCTGCTGCTGGTGGCAGCTGCTGTATCCTCAATGATACTTGACTTAGAATGATGGGGAAACTCAAATGGTGAGGCAACAGCAGGACCATGCATTTTTGTCATATGAACTGTGCTCTCCAAGGAGGTAAAATCCCATGCTTGAGTTTTTCCCTGTTACCTCTTAGTCAGTGACCATAGGTCTTGAAGGGACTTTCCATCTCTCACTAGTCTGGCTAGCTGGGGCTCACTAGGTCATGTTTAGCTGCACCTCAGCACTTGCAGGTTGGTCATTCACTGGACAAGTCTTTGCAAATCCACATGAAGTCATGCCACCCCAGGGACATGCCTTGCTCAGTTCCTGCATGATCTTTATATTGTCTCATTTATCCTCCTCCCTCTCCTTTTGTGTCTTCATCTATCTGTGTTCCTCTGGTGTCATTTCAGCTCCTTTCTGGGGAAGGAGTGTTGTGGCAAGCATGTGATATAAATGTGATTTTGGAAAAGGTGGTTTTATCACTGTTTGTGTTTTGGCTGGGGGAAGATGTCATTTGTTGCTTGTGTACCCAGCTTGCCAAGCTATTCCTGTGCTCACTCAGCAGTGGAAGCCAGCATAAATAAGCACAGCTCTGCCTGTCTGGGTAGAGATGTGTCTGCTGTGGCTCTGAAATGCCAGCTTTGGTGATGGCAAAGCCAGTAGTGAAGCTACCACTCACTCAGCACCATGGTGGGATTGGAGATGATAAGCTTTTCCCACAAAAGGAGATAAATGCTCTCAGCCCAGGGAGTCATTCCCACCCTTCCCCATGTTGCTCCTTCAGAACTTTTAGCCTCTTTGCCCACACAGCCCCTCTCTGCTGGGATCACACTGGTACAATGGATGGGGAGGGCACAAGGAACATGGAAAGACCTGTGAAATCAAGGAAACTCCTCAACCTCCCTTTTGTCATGGTGTGGGCATCTGTATTTTTTAGATGCTCTTTCTCCTGGTGAACTTTGCTGCTTTTCCATTGGCATCAGAGATGTCCCACTGGCTTCCTCCAAGCCATCTGTGAGAGCCAAGAGCAAAGGAGAGGAAAGTTTGGGGGTCCTGCACATCAGATACTTCCATCTGAAGTCTGTCTTTGCTAGAAAGATGGAGAATTCTTTGCCAGTTGGGTGCTGTGAAATGCCAGCTGTGCTGTGAGCAGGAGGATAGGGCCAGCAGGAAGCTGTAGTTGTTGTATGTATGGGGTGAGAGCTTGGAGTTGGGTTGGGTTTTTTTACCTGTTTGCTTTCTTCTGTTGCAGCTCTGGGTTTCATTCAAGAGGTCTGAATTTCTGAAGGGGAATACTGGGACCATCACCACCTGGCACTGGTAATGGAAAACCCACCTCTGACTTGAAGCACCATTAGCTTTTCAAAGCCTGAACCCAGCAAAGCCCTGTGTGGACCACAAGAAAACACTTCCCAGTGTCCTCTTATGGAAAACTGTAAGTGATCCCTCTCCTAACCATCTCCTGCAGGAATATGGGGGGAAATTAAAAGCAACAGCCATGTTGGGCACCAACCCAGCCCACTAAGGAGAGCAGAGGTGGTGTGAGCATCATGAGGAACACACCCTGGCCCTGTGAAATAAGGGCTAAAGGCAGACGTGCCCTGCATGAGCAAATAATGCAGATTGTTGGTACATTTAGTTGCCACTTGGCCATTT
Source organism: Turnix velox (assembly GCA_013400935.1). Taxonomy (NCBI): domain Eukaryota; kingdom Metazoa; phylum Chordata; class Aves; order Charadriiformes; family Turnicidae; genus Turnix; species Turnix velox. The sequence goes on from VZTY01017664.1 coordinate 10,641, forward strand.
GCCTGTTAGAAGGTTTGGCTAGGAGGGGATTGCATTTCTTGCACCATCCGCCAGTGAGGTAACTTGGGCTGCCAGAAGTATTTGTCTACTGGGACATGCAGCAAACACTGTGGCTGTTTGTCCTGGCCTCCTGCCCAGCAGGTGGTGCCAGGTGCTGCTGCTGTCCCCATGGAATGGAGACCCATTTGACAGTGCATCTTCAGCTGAGGGAAGCCCAGAGGCTGCATATTTTTGAGGTCTCCACTGGAGACAAGCAGGTGCTGTGGCAATGGAGGGATCTTCCTGCTCACTGCATAGAATCATAGAATAGTTTGGGTTGAAAGGAACCTTAAAGATCATCTAGTTCCACCCCCCCTGCCACAGACAGGAACACCTCCCACAAGACCAGGTTGCTCAATTCCTCATCCAGCCTGGTCCTAAACACCTCCAGAGAGGGGACATCTACAACCTCTCTGGGCAAGCTCTTCTGGTGGCAGGAGTGTGCAACAGTAAAGAATTTTGTTCTTTTATCCAGCCTGAATCTCNACTCTACTATGAGGTCCCTCCTGAGCCTTCTCTTCTCCAGGCTGAACAACCCCAACTCCTTCAGCCTGTCCACATAAGGGAGTTGCTCCAGCCCTTTGATCATCTTTGTGGCCCTTCTCTGGACCCTCTCCAACAGCTCAATGTCCTTCTTCTCTTGAGGGCTCCAGAACTGGACACAGTGCTCCAGATGGGGCTTCCTCTGAGGCTGTTGAGCTATGGCAGCCAGCAAGCCAAACAATGCAAGAGGTACACTCCACTCCTTCCTTGATTAGCTGCTGCTGAATCACTCAATGGTTGTTCTGATTACAAGGCCTTTCTTATCAGAGCTTTTTTACTACTTGTCCCCTCCATTTCCCCCCTTCCTGTCACACTGTGGCTCATTTCCTGACCCAACGTGCATTTCCAAGCTCTGTTTGCAAACCACCAGGGTTTCCATCCCAACCCAGTTAGCCATGAGGGCTTGGCATACCTTCCACCTTCCTAAGACACGTGTTAGAGCTGACTAAGGGCTCTGCCTCACCACCCCTGAGGGGTTTACCCACAGCACTCAGCATGTTCTGGCTCTGCCTACCCATCCTGCATGTTGGCATCACTGCTCTTGTGGTGCTCTGTTGCTTCTGGCCCCTGCTTTGCAGATGCAAATTATTAGTGTAAAAGGCTGCTCATCCCAATGGCATCACCTTGCTGAAGGGGAGGCCAGCAGCTGCCCACCACAGAGCCAGTGCCTTGGGCAGCACCCAAGTGGGCTCAGGCAAAATCCACCCTCTGGTGTGAGTCACAACCTTCTGAACCTGCTGACTCAGTCTGGCTTCATCAACACCCCCAGCAGCTTGCACGGGCAAATCAGTCCTCTGCCATTTCAGAGCAGAAGCAGCACAAATCAGGCAACTTGAGTTGCCCAAGAAGCCAAGGATGGCTTCTGATGGGACACTGGAGAATGTATAATTTTTCCATGGTTAAATCTCTCCTAGAACATCTCTGCCCTCCATAGCATTGTGAGTCCCCCATAGTGTGCTCTGCTGACAAAATGTGCTTGGGATGTGGTGAGAGCATCTCAGAGGCTCAACCCACTCTGTAATGGTCATTTTTCCCCACAGGCCATGAANCCAGAGGCTCAGCCAACTCTGTAATGGGCTCAAACACCATGTGTGTGGAGCCCACTGCTCATTTTTCCCCACAGGCCATGAAGGATGAGGGCCAAGTGCACAATTCATGGCTGCCCACCTTGAATTGGGATCCTCAGCCAGTTCAGAGGCCATCCTGGCAGGAGTGTGCCCAAATTTTGTACTTTTGCCTAACCCAGGTAAAACTGCACAGGGCATCTCCATCCACCCCTGGGGAAGGAGGGTGGGCATAGTGTTGCCATGTACCAGCAAGACTGGCATGCAGAGTAGACCTTTTCATGTGGTTGCATCTCAAGAGCTGCCATCAGGGCTTAGTGTGGCAAGGAGGTTGCAAATCTTCCCCCAGCCCCACACCATAGTCTTGGCTGTCCTTTTCCTCCCTCACCATCAGGGAGCCTGTGCAAGGTGAGGCTGTTCCCCACTGGCATCAGCTTCCTGTGTCTGTGTATTTGTGCTGCAGCTGATTAAAGATGGCAATTACAAGGTGCAGATGTATAAATAGGTGCTGGAGTGTCACAGGTCAGGGAGTCAAGCTGCTTGACCTTGTTGGAGAGGAGTGTACTTGAGGCTTGCTCCTGTCTTCCTCCCACCACCTCATACCCAGCCTGAGCTGCTGCCTCACCTTCATGGGACAGTGATTTCCAGTGGTCATAACTTAAAATATTCTTTGTGACACTGACTTTGCTGTGTCTTTCCTCCCCAGCAGGGATGCTGAAGCTGCTGGAGAACCCAGTCCTCCTTGTGTAGGTGTCCAGGCAAAAGTATGCCCTTGTTAACCGTGGGCTTTGCTCTAAGAGTTTATGATTTCAATCAGTTTTATTTTTAAGAACTTCCTCTCAAATTGCAATGGTGAACTAATAACAGAGAATCTCAAAGAAGGAAAGGCAAGCCCAACCCAGCACCAGGGCACCGAGCATCCCTCTTACATCTGAGGACTTCTCTTCCTGATCTTGGTTTTTATTTGGAGTTTTTTTCCACAGAAGCCAGTTGTCTGCCTGCTCTACTGGCTTCCACCTGGATGGATTCAGCTTTTCTTACTGCTGCCCCACCTCCCTATCTCCTGGAGCAAGAGTGTGGTTCAGACATGGTATTCATGTGCATATACATGTTGTGTTCAGAGGGATTCTCTATTAATCTCCAACTTGCTTTGATCAGAGAAGTAATGACTTGCTGGCATGAATTACTTTACAAATTTTGCTTTTGTGGAGAGGAGCTCCTTGGCTTGAGCTTTTCCTTCCTAACAGAAACAAGTTCTATTTGACAAACTAACCTTGCTGCTTTTGCTCCCAAAGCTGTAATTTACCCTTCAAGCAGCAGTGTAACAGCTTATCATCCCTGCAGCACCATGTATTCAGCAGCACAGTCAGCTGGGAGGATAACGTGGGCTGCAAGTGATGGGGCTGCTATCTGCTCTGCACTGTCTGGCATGACTTTCCTCTTGTGGTGTATTTTAGGACACACAAACTATCAGGGAAATGTTTTTCTTTTGTGTGAGGAAATTCAAGTCATCACAGGACCAAATTTATCCCACGGAGTAGCGGTTACAGCTCCCAGTAGATCCAGTGGAAAATAGCTGCAGCCCAGCAAATTCCACTTTGGCCCACACAGCTGCAGAGCTGTAAAACACTTGGATCTTGGATGTTTCCCTGCACAAAGATCCTGTAAAAGCTTCCTGCAGCCTTGACTCCTTGCCAGCCCAGCCTCCAGGGCTAGCTCAACCCAGGCAAGACTTTCCAAAGAAAATCCTGTCAAAACCTCTCTCTGGTTTCTCTGGTTTGTGTTTTGTGCAGCGCTCTTATGTGAAAATATTGATTCTGGACTTTAAGGCAGCTGTTTTGTATATTTGACCACTTCAACCATACCAAAGTTTGGCCTGAATTGTCCTTGTTTGGTTCCTTTTTTATCTTTTTAATGTAGCCTTAAAAACATAATATTTATTGATGTTAGGAAGAGCCATATATAACTATGATGCAGACAGTGTTGTCCATCTTGGCTTCATCAAGTTTTCTTCCCACCCTTTCAGATCAATATTTTAAGTAGAAAAAAAATTTTTAAGGCCATTTCAGGAGAATTTTAAGCATTTATGCAGAGAGGGGGAGAAGTCAGGCTGTTTGCTGGTTGAGAAAATACAAAAATGCAAGGTATGTTTGCAGGGCTGTGGTGTTTCTATAGGCAACCTGTGAGGTGCTGAGCTCTGCTTGAAATCAGATCTGATCAAGGTCTCCAGTGCTCAAGGAGCTTTGCTCCAGGCTAGGACCTTGCTTCACCTCTTGCAGCCAGTTCTGAGGGATTCAGTGCAGCAGCTTCACCTACACATGGTTCAAATTCCCATTGGTGAGTGTGAATTTACAGGCTGGGAGTGTCAACCCCTTTCAAACCAGCATGTGTCCAGCTCTGGAAGACCCAGAACAAGGACATGGACCTGTTGGAATAGTTCCAGCAGAGGGCCACAAAGATGATCAGAGGGCTGGTGCACCTCTTCTAGAGAACAGGCTGTGAGAGTTGGTTGTTCAGGAGTAGAGAAGGCTCCAGGGAGATCTTCTGGCAAACTTTGAGTAGCTGGAGAGGCCCTGCAGGAAAGATGGAAGGGACTCTTTATCAGGGTGTGTAATGGTAGAAGAGGGGTGATGGTTTTAAACTAAAAGAAGGGAAATTTAGGAAGATATTGTTTACTGTGAGAGTGGTGAGACATTGGAACAGGCTGCCCAGAGGTGTTGTGGATTCCCCCTCCCTGGAAGTGTTTAAGGCCAGGCTGGATGAGCCTTTGAGCAACCTGGTGTAGTGAGAGGGGTCTCTGCCCATGGCAGAGGGGTTGGAAAAAGATCATAGAATCATAGAATAGTTTGGGTTGGAAGGGACCTTAAAGATCATCGA
>VZTY01017664.1:21751-33706 GCA_013400935.1 Turnix velox
TCCTGGAACAGGCTGCCGAGGGAGGTTGTGGATGCCCCGTCCTTGGAGGTGTTCAAGGCCAGGTTGGACGGGGCCCTGGGCAACCTGATCTAGTAAATGTGTTTGTTTGGTGGCCCTGCTAGGCAGGGGGGTTGGAACTACATGATCCTTGAGGTCCCTTCCAACCCGGGTCATTCTGTGATTCTGTGGTAGTTTTCCTGCTGATATTCCCATGTGAGATGGCCCCTTGTAACCTGAAGCACAACAGTTAGCTATTCTGCTGAAGGAGAAAAATCCTCTTCTAGCAGCAACAAGTTAAATTCCCACATACTGCTCTGTCCCAAGCCCCTTGGTTTATGTTTTCCCCTTTTTTTTTTTTTTGTGATTTTTAGATTTTCCAAGGTAATTTCTTGCCCTGAGAACATTTCTGAGAAACACGTTTTCCATGACTGGTTCCTTCAGAAATGTTATTACTGGCCTGGGATAATTCTTATATAATAAGATTAAGTTTCTCTCACTGGAAAATTCAGACACTACAGATTTTTAATATAAAACCCCAAACAAGTAATAACAAGCCATTTCCTAAGATCTTACACAATCTGGCATTGGTGGTCTATCATGGGAAAATGCTTCATTGCTGTGGGTGTGTGTCTATTTTTAAGGAAACTAATGGCAAGTGGGGTGAAAGGAAAAACACACAGGATAATTACAAACCCACACTTATCAACCTGCTTCTAACCATTCTTTGGAGTGGTAGGTAAACATGCAAAATACTGAACTGCTGCTTTGAAGTGTGGATTCCAAAGAAATTTTAGAATCATAGAACCCTGCCTATGGCAGGGAGGTTGCAACTTGATGATCTTTAAAGTCCCTTCCAACCCAAACCATTCTATGATTATAGAACCACAGAATTACAGAATAATAGAATTCTATGATTATAGNGTCATCCTCCACCCTTTCTGTAGCCCCCTTCAGGCATTGAGAAGCTCCTATGAGGTCACTCCTGAGCCTTCTCTTCTCCAGGCTGAACAACCCCACCTCCTTCAGCCTGTCCTCATAAGGGAGTTGCTCCAGCCCTCTGATCATCTTCATAGCCCTTCTCTGGACCCACTCCAAGAGATCAATGTCCTTCTTATGTTTAGGGCTCTAGAACTGGACAAAATACTCCAGGTGGGAGTATTTTAACCCTCATCACTTCATAATTTCCATAACTGACTAGTGCCAGTGTCTTTGGCTGGCAGACAGCATTAGATTTTCCAGAAAGAAATCCAAAACAGATGGCTTAGTTGGAGATACCATATCCTTAACCAAGAGATGGACAGAGGAGAGAGCTGTCAAAGCCTTGCCAGGTTCTACCTTCATCCTTCTCATGGGCTATGGAATATTCCCACTGTGCAAACCCTGGTGATCCAGGATGGCATCATCAAAGCACAAGCAGATGGGGAATGGAGATCCTTGAGATTTTTCAGAGGTGACTTTGCAGGGATGTTACAGTCGAGGTACTCTCCCTTCTTTAGCCAAGCACATGCATTCCATGCACACCCTTTTCTCCTGGCTGGAGCAGATAATCTTACAGAAATCTTTGGAGCAACGTGGCAATGAGAGGTGCTGGGTGTTGACACTGGGGAGCCTCTGCCATCAGCAGATGCAGGTGTTGGCAAGTGCAGGCGGGCTTCTAAAAATATCCTGCCTGCTTTATTCTTGCTTCAAAGGCCATTAAGTATTTCTATGAGAGTCTGTTTTATCTTCTGCATGGAGAAGTGCCTAATACACCCACACATCCTTTATAATCCCTTGAATCTCAGGTTTTTCCAAATGGGTCTGCAAATCTGTGCAACAAAAGCTTTAGTGCTGTGCTGCAGCACCAAATGCTATGGGCAATAGTTTCTCCTCATTTCAGGTCTCCTTACAACTCTACAGTTGTACTGAGTGTAGGGTGTGGGTTTATTTCTTATATTTGTAAAATCAAAAAGAACATCCAATTACTTTCCACACAACCATAATCCATGTACCCAACTTCTTAATGCAGAATCATAGAATAGTTTGGGTTGGAAGGGACCTTAAAGATCATCTAGTTCCAAACCCCTGCCATAGGCAGGGACACCTCCCACTACACCAGGTTACTCAGTGATTGAACAACCTGGCTTTAAACACCTCCAAAGAGGGGGCATCCACAACCTCTCTGGGCAACCTCTTCCAGTGTCTCATCAACCTCACAATAAAGGACTACTTTCTTCTATCCAGCCTAAATCTCCCCTCTGCTTCATAAATAGCCCTGAAGGGTCACAAGGAAGTATCACCTCACCCACAAACATCTTACCAAAGAACATTTACACCTTGCAAAGAAAGAGGAGACTAAAGGAAAAGCCTTAAAAACAAAAGCACCCTGCTTTTCTCTTGCTCTGGGTCTGCTGCTCTGTGATTCCTAGCAGTCTGGGCTGTTTTAGTCATCCTAATGTGTTTGCTTAGGCACCAACATTAGTGTCAAAAGCACTTAATGCAAAGGAAACTTCCCAGGAGTGCACTGGTGGCTGCCAGAGCAATCAGTCTTGTGTTGGGCTCGTATACACCACTGCAGGCTGGATAATGAATTGCCCACAAATCCTGAGGGTAGCTCAGAGGTCTGCTTCCCACCAGGCTGTCTGAGAAAAAGCTGCTGTGCCCCGTATCAGATGCCTCCTGCACTCCCATCAGCCTCCCATGACAACAGATCTGTGATGAGGTTGGGAATATTTATTCTTGCCTGGTGCTGCTATCTCGTTTCGGGCTGATGATTCAAACCAGTGTCAGTGAGACTGTGATATGGTGGCATCCCCCTTCCCCCTCCTGGGTTCTGTTCATGAAAAATCATGTTTCTCCTCAAGCTAATTAGGGCTGGGTAACTGTGGGTGAGGTTCAGCCACTGGGAGCCCCTGGCGAGGTGTCTGACCCCTTTCCCAGCTCCTGTCAAACCCTCTATTTGACTCCCTGGGGCTGGCTATGTCCCTCCCATGCCCCCAGCTCTTTTTCAGTGCAGGCAGCTGGGTTTGGAAGCAGGGCTTTACATCAGGCTGGCTTAAGCCTAGCTGTGGGTTTTGGGGTGGAGGATTTAGCCAAGAGTCTTCCCATGTGATCCTGTATTTTAGTGAACAACTGCAAGGCCCTGATTTTGAGCAAAAGAAGAGAGACCTGGCTCACTTGCTGCTTTAAGAACCTGTTTTTGCTTTGTGATTTTTTTGCTGCTTTGATTATTATTTTTACTTCAAGTTTCTGTGTCTTTGATGTAAATGTGACTGTTATGAGGAATTTGAGCTGATCTGTGGGGGTGAAGGAGTAATTGGAGATTACATTTAAATTTGCTGCCAGAGTTTTGAAGGCAATTCTTAAGGTGATTTTTGTTTTCTAATCTCAAGGTGATTTTTGTTTTCTAATCTCTTCTTTCCCCTTTGCTGCAGAAAATGAGCTCTCTGGAGATTCCTGGACACTGCATCTTTCCAGAGGTAGGTGAATCCTCTCCATGTCCATCCAATACCTATGAAGAGATGATGCTTTGCTGTCATCCACCATCCACACACCAGCCCTACCTCTGGTATCTGCAGCCTTCCTACCACACATGTTCCCTTTCCTGGGTCAAATACTCATTATCTGTAAAAAGGAAAATCCTATAACAACAATAATAGTGAGGAAAAAAATGCCACACCAAAAAAAAACCCAAGAGGCTTTTTTTCCCTATGGATTGCACTGCCAAGCCCTTACTCTTGAAAATATCCAGAGCTGTTTCATCTCTGTAGATGCCAGAGTCACCCTAGGAGCAGCTAAATCAAAAATATGCTTCTCTGTCCCTGCACTGTACCTATATATGGTGCTTATGGTGCCCTTCAGAGCCTGGCTCCAGCTCACAGGGCACAGTCCCAGTTTCCTTCAGGATGGAGGATGGAGGGTGGAGGATAAAACACTGGGGCAGGAGCTTTCTGGGAGCTTTCTGAGGAAGCAGGGAAGCGGAGAAGCTGGTTTGCTCTTCCCACATGCCAATTTACTGCAATGCAAGGCAAGTCACCTCATACACTATCATCAAAGTGGTGGTGTTTATTCCAGGGGATTTTTGGGGTGGATTTGCCTAAGGCTGGTGCCTGAGCTGGAGAGGCCATTAATTAGAGCAAACAATATTAACTTTCAGCCTCTTTTGAGAAACTGAGGATCATTTTAAAGAGACAGAGGCCTCAAAGAGCTTTCTGCCCATCTCTTCATTAGGAGGTTCCAAGACAACCTGGTCCATCCCATCCCAGGCTGCTCCTCCTGCACTAACCAAAATGTAACAATCCTACAACTAAAATCCATAGCTTCAGGGATAGGGGAGCTGTCGTTTTTCCATATATATGTTTATCTGAGGAAGAGAGAGATGACAATGAACAATGCAGCTATGAATTTTTGGTGATGAGAACATTGCAAATAATGGCTTAGCCCCTATGGCAGGGGGTTGGAACTTGATGATCTTTAAGATCCCTTCCAACCTGAACTATTCTATGATTCTAAGTCCCCAATCCCAGAGTTTTTCAGCTTGTGGAGAAGCTCCTACTGTGCAAGAAGCTCCCTCTCACAGCCTATACAAACTCCTGCTCCCCCAGCCAACTGCCTGAGTTGAAGCCAGTGATTTTAAGCTGCCAGGGAGCAAAAACTGGAGTGTTGGGGTGCAGACATGATTTCTGCAGTGGCTGCATCTCTGTTGCCACGTGCTTTGGCAGCTGGAATGCAGAGCTTCTCATAGGGCATGCCATCACATTTCCTGGCACAGCCCAACTCCCTGGACCCTTGGTATTTTGCAGCCTTTAGAAAAGGTTTCTTGCTCAGGGCTTTGTTAGAATTTGATGTTTTAAAAACACTAAGCAGACACTACTCTCCTAATCCTTACAGACTTGCAGCAGAGCAGATATGTAATCCTTCATGGGTCTTAAATTCAATAGCGATAAAGTATATTTAAGAATTACACTGTCAAAGGCCTGCTTAAGCAGAGGAAAATATTCTTAATTTAAACTTGTTCATAAATCTGTTTCCAGTTAATGCCTGTGAAAGGCTCAGTGAGTAAAGATGAGAAAAATCAGCAACAGGCATCCCAGATTCCTCCTTTTTGGACACCTGTGGGAGAAACATTTCCCTGTAATATTTGACTGTATTCACATGTCTGCACAGGATTTTATACAACTGCTTTTTCATTCAGAAGAGCAGATGTAGATGTATATTCAGGGGCACCTTGAGCAGAAGGAAAAGCCCTGAGCTACATGGAACATATTCATGCCAGCTGGATTCTGAGGGGGCTGGAGGGAAGTGTGCTGGGGGCTAGAAGAAGGAGGAGATAGGAGCCTTGCTCCAAAAAGGCTCTTAGAGCCATCCCTACGGAGATGTGAGCAACAGGTTGGGGGGTAGAATTGAATAAGGAGTGGGATGCACACCCCTGAGGCACGGGGGCAGGGACAAAAAGTCTCTCACCCTCAGAATTTGGATCCATTTTTAATTTGGAAACTGAAGCTTGGCTTTGCTTGGGGTTTGACCCAAGCCTGGAGGCGAGTATCAAGAGGTCCCACTGAAAAGCAGATTCCTCATCTGAATAAACCACTGTGGTTTGCATGAAAACTGTTTTCCATCTGAGCAAATGAGCCCTGTGGTATCGCCCAGGCCCATAGGTTGAGCTCCAGGAGCTTCATTTTTCTCTGTCCCCTACAGTAGAAGGACACAGATGCTGGGAGCCTGGAGAAGAGAAAGCACAGAAGGGACTTCATAGTAGCTTCTCAGTACCTGAAGGGGACCTGCAGAAAGGCTGGGGTAGGACTTTTGAATAGGGTACAGGATGGCAGGACTAGGAGTAATGGATGCAAATTGGAAGAGAAGAGATTTAGGCTGGAGATAAGAAATAAATTCTTTACTGTGAGGGTGGTGAGACACTGAAAGAGGTTGTCCAGAGTGGTTGTGGATGTCCCCACCCTGGAGGTGTTCAAGACAGGCTGGATGAGGCATTGAGCAACCTGGTCTAGTGGGAAGTGTCCCTGTCCATGGCAGGGGGGATGGAACCAGGTGATCTTTAAGGTCCCTTCCAACCCAAACCATTCTATGATTCTATGGGCTAACTGAGGAGCCTTTAAATAGTTTCCCCCAGTGATATGATAAAATGCTGATTCTTGAGATGAGGAAACCTGGAGAAAGGCAACAGGGTTTTCCATGCCATCACTAGCTCCTTCCCTCTCCTACATAAGCTATCTGCATCTGCCTTCCCAGGGAATCTTAATGCTGGGGCAGTGATGGAAGATGTTTTTCCCTATCACATGTCCAGATTATCCCTACTATAGGCTCTTTTGTTGAGTCAGAGCTGGTTTGGTTTGTTTTTGGTTTCTTTTTAATTCTGACTCCTGCCTTGCACTTATGAAGCACCTCCTTTCTCAGGACAGGCTGAAGGATTGGGGTTGCTCAGCCTGGAGAAGAGAAAGCACAGAAGGGACTTCATAGTAGCTTCTCAGTACCTGAAGGGGACCTGCAGAAAGGCTGGGGTAGGACTTTTGAATAGGGTACAGGATGGCAGGAGTAGGAGTAATGGATGCAAATTGGAAGAGGAGAGATTTAGGCTGGAGATAAGAAATAAATTCTTTACTGTGAGGGTGGTGAGACACTGAAAGAGGTTGTCCAGAGTGGTTGTGGATGTCCCCACCCTGGAGGTGTTCAAGACAGGCTGGATGAGGCATTGAGCAACCTGGTCTAGTGGGAAGTGTCCCTGTCCATGGCAGGGGGGATGGAACCAGGTGATCTTTAAGGTCCCTTTCAACCCAAACCATTCTATGATTCTATGACAGGCAGCTCAGATGGGTTTGCTTAGTGACACAGCCCAGCCCACTCAACTCAACAGGGTTTATCTGCTTCAGACCTAAGCCCAACCAGGGTGAGCATCTCCTGGCTGCTCCCCTTCTCCATCCCATCTCTACCTGCCTGGGCTCAGCAGAGTGAGCCTGCTCCAACATGAAAACTCTCTGCACAGAGAGCTGTGGCAAGAGCTGGAGTTTGCAGACATCTCCCCTTAAAAACCCAGCAAAGCAGGTGGGAAATCCCACTCACCCCCATCTGCCTGGAGCTGAAGCTGTCGAGCCGGGCTCAGCACTGCAATGGGTTTGGGTTACATCCTGATTAGAAGAGGGCAGGAGGAGCCTAAGCCAATATGCTCCCATCCAGCTCTTTACCTCAGATGACCCCAAGCTCTAAAGCCCTTCATCTGCAGGGACCAGCAGCTGCCAGCAGTGTTCCTTTATACCCACCTGCACATAGAGACTGGGATCCCAGCACAGCTCTTTCCCCATGAGGATGGAGCACTGGATGTATAATTAGTGTTTTGCTGTAAAGTGAGACTTTATACAGAAAGATCTTTAGAATAGTTTGGGTTGGAAGGGACCTTAAAGATCATTTAGTTCCCATCCCCCTACCATAGAGACTTCCAGGATTTGCAAGTCCCTCATCATCATTTGATAACGAGCTGTAAATCTGTGACCAAGATAACAATTCCGGGTCCTTTTTAAGGTAACAAAGGTATTGCATTTCATAAAGAAAGTACATAACCCTCACCAAGTATTTAGTTTAGCTAAAACCTATGAGATGCACATCTTTTGGATGGAGAATTTGAGCTAAATTGAACTAAATAAGCCATGGAATAGGCAGTTTGTAAGTCCTCATAGCTTTTTTTTTGCAGAGTTTGGAATGTGTGATAAAAGACACATATTTGTGGGGCTGAGTCACCCTTTCAAACAGGCTGTCACATTAATGTTTGTCTACAAACACCTTCTGGCAAAGCAGCCAGTCTTGACCCCTTAAAAAAAATAAAAAAAGAAAAAAGAAGTATATAATTTCAGTGGCTTTTCACACTGTCTGACCAGCCAGAAGCTGCTTAGGAACTGCCTTCCTCTTGAGGCAAGGACACAAACAGGAATCTGAATTTTATCCTCGATTTCCTCCTGGAATTTAAAATTGACTTTTTAACTAAGTGGGGAGGTCAGCTGATGGAGAACTATTCTGTGATGGATGCTTTGTACCTGATGGCTGACAAAAAGCTATAAATCTGTTCCCAAAGTAGCACCATTGATTTACATTGGGTTGAGGATATGGTGGGGTTTTTTTTATGTTACTTTTGACTCCTGGTTATGTCCCAGGGAGTGAAGGAGAAGAAAAACTCACCCCAGCAAAGGCAGCTGCTTGCTTCCATGTCTGTGACAGCATAATATTGGCCTCTTAATTTCCTACTGATTAAACTGCAGGAAAACAAAATCTGCTTTGCCTGGAGCAATTTGGCTTCTGCTCAAAAGCTTTCTCATCAAAATGAAATATCATTTGCTGTCAAACCGTTAGCAGGAGGATAAATGTAGTTCTAAAAGCAGCTAAAAACCACGAGGTGCTGTAATTTGGGGGGAAATCTCTGCAAGATCTCTTGGAGGTAAAACTCATAAAGCCCATGTTTCATCAGGAGTGTCTAATTGTTGGGTTTGTTCAGCAGATAAAGAAGGTTTTGTTTTGCTAACACCTCCCCTTAGCTTGTCTAATGGATGAGCTGAGGGCTGGAGGGACCCTCCTGTTTCATATTGGTGTCTCCAAGCCCAGAGATGTCATCTTGCTGGGAAGCAAAGTGTTGGTGTAGACTCTTGAACCATCATCAGCAAAGCTGCAGGCTGGAAAACAAAGTGCTGGTTGAAGAAGCAACCTATGTAATCCCACAGAATAGCGGGTAAATAGCGGGTCGTTTTAGTCCTGGGAAGTAGCCACAAGAGGGAGATGTGATTGGAGGTACCAAATCTAAGTCCTCAATGAGCAGAAATATCGAGGAATTTAATATTAATTCTGAGATCACGAGAAGCTCAGGAACACATTTCACTGCAGGAAGCTGAACTTTTGGAGTGAGCTGAATTAAGGAATCATAGAATCATAGAATAGTTTGGGTTGGAAGGGACCTTAAAGATCATCGAGTTCCAACCCCCCTGCNTGAGAAGCTCAGGAACACTGAACTGCAGGAGGCAGCAGTTTTGGAGTGAGCTGAATTTAGGAAGTACTTTTATGACAGCAAAAAGTATTTATGGTGGGGTTTTTTTAACCCTAAAATCTCCTCAGTCCTAATGAAAAATGGTGTTTTCTTGAATATTGCCTGAATTACATTCATACTTTTGAGTGACAAGAAGGGAAATGTTGACTTCCCCCCTAAACCCTAACGAAATGAGTGAAATTTTCATCTCAAGATGGTTTAGAATGCATTTCTGACCAGTGAACCAGAAAGTCTCTCAATCAGACAGCACAGCTGTAATTATCTCACCCTTGAGGGCAGACTGACCGAGTGACGTTGAAGCATTTTGGAGTGGGTTACATTTGCTGTAGGTTTAAACAAAATATTTCCTGAAAGCTAGCAGCCCATCACCTCCTTCCTGTCTGAGAATCATTTCTACTAAAAACAAACCTCCTTGTATCTCCTCTCCTTCTGTTTCCCCCCTCCCATCCTCCACAAAACCACTCTTAACACTGCAGGGGCTTAAGATTTAGGAAGGTAATGTCAGCATAGCCGTTGATGGGGGTGTTCCTTCTAGAATCATCTCTATGCCCTGAAAATAGTCCTTCTCTGTCATTGTAACAATGGGGGGGAAAAATAGCAATTTTTTTTCTGCTCTTAATGCTGCTTCTGTTACATAACTGCCAGTGCAGTATCTATCTCATCCAGCCAGTTGGTCCTTGGGGCTTTTAGACCTATTTACACACAAACAGACTAACATCCATCTGAAAGTCATCTCAAGCACAGAGAAGTGATCCTTTTGCTTCCCTACAATAAGAGTTTTTTTATTACAGGGCACTGAATAACTGCTTGGCAAAGCAAGTTACCAGGTTGGTGCTTACATTAATCTGCTTAGATCGACTAACACAGTTGTGCAAGGGTAGAAAATACCCAGTCAAGTAAATTACATCACCCAGGAAAAAGCTATTCTGAAGAAAGCATATTTCATAAACCTGAGCAAAATCCCACTCACTTAAATATTTACATATATTTACGAGGAAGAGCTCGTTTCTTTCTTTGTGAAGTAGGAAAAAAAACCCAAGGGAATCTTTGAAGCTTTGTCTAGTAGAAAAACATCTGACTAAATGAATCACTGGACAAGATCCAGAATGAATTAAAAACCCATTATAATTTTTTTTTCAACTTAGTACTACCAAGTAGGTAAATCCCTAAATCAGAAGAAAGGAGATCAAGGTGTTTTCAGAGCTTTGCATGTAAGAAATGGCAAGTCCCTGGATAGAATTGGGGCTGTCTTTAAAAATACTATAATTCCTGCTATTGTTAGATCTTCTTTTAACAGCCTCCATCACTTGATCCTGTTTAAAAATCTGTTGTTCTCTCTGCAGTCTTTTATCTAAGAGGGGAAAAAATTTGAACTTTTAGGGAATGAAGGAATTTAGAGGCTATTGAGTTGTGGTCTGGGCATCAGACCAGGACACAAAACAACAACATAGCTCCTGTTGATTTGCTTTTGATTGTCCTGCTTAGAAATATTGTTAGTAGAAGATCTATTGCCAGTGGTGAGACCTGGCCATGAGCAGCTCTGAGGTTCAGTTTTCTGAACCCTTTGGTTTACCAGAGGAAGTGTTAAGGTTTTAGCAAAAAAATCCCATGCAAAGATGGGATCAAAAGGTAAGGTTTTGTCTTGTAATGGTGCCTGGTCTGTTGCATCATCCCCACTTCCAGCACAGAGGTGAGATCTCTCTCACAGCATCCCACTCAGGCACACCCTCAGGAATTCCATCCCAGTCCCAAAAATGGGAAGAACTACCACCATGAATGTGTAGAAGGGTAGCAGAGAGTGCTGGAGACAGACCAGATCTTGAGTATCTGTTGCATTCCCTGGCCCAAAGCCCATTTTGGCCACCTTACACCCCTTGCTGGCAAACCCCACCATAATAAGGCAGCATGGTTGTGCAATAACTGCTAAACACAACACACAGCCAAGTCCATGGGGGTTAATCTCTGTGGCACAAGACCCCCTGAATCCAACCTTGGCAGCCACATCATACCTCTCTCTTTTGCTTTTGCTTTTGCATAAATTACTGCATCATACCAGGAGCTCTGCTAAAGCTTCCTGAGGTTTTCTTGAATGCTCTACCCTAGCAAAGCTCCTTGCCGTGGTTTGAGCCTTAGATTACACTTTGGGCCCAAAAATGCAAGTGTGTCACATGGGGAGTTCCCACAGAATGAAATAAAAGTATATAATGTGGTTGAGCAAAGACCATATATAAACTCAGTGGCTTTTTTTTTTAGCTGTGGTTGAACTTCAGCTTGATAGAAAATTAGACTCTTCTTTCTCTTTTTCCTTCCAAATTCATCTGATCAAGCCTCCTATAGTTTGAAGAACACCTAGATACTTAATTTATATTAAATTTAGTTTGGAATAACCTTTGCTTGCTACATTTCCCTTTTCATACTATTTCTCCTGTGATCTTGAACTCTCATAAGAGCAGCCACATATTTGCAAGTGTAATTGAGCCTTTTAGGATTTTAGCTGCCTGATCGTGTTAGCAAGTGGATATCAATCTAATGTGAATTTTAAATCTAGATACTATATATTATATATTGGCTTCTATGGTGTATTCTGGGAGCTGTGTGGATGATTCATCATGGCAAGACTTAATATTGCTCAAGAGTTGAACAGGGCAGCATTAATCAGGTTCTTTATACTGATTGCCCTGCCCTGGCCTGCTTCTCTCTAGTTCTTCTCTTTGTTCAGCCTGGAGAAGAGAAGGCTCAGAGGGGACCTCAGAGTAACTTCTCAGTACCTGAGGGGGTCCTACAGAAAGGCAGGGGAAGGAATTTTTAACATAATATCGGATGGGAGGACTAGAAACAATATAAATTGGATATAAATTGGCGGGGGATAGATTTAGACTAGACATAAGAAAGAAATACTTTACAGTGAGGGTGGTGAAATACTGGAACAGGTTGCCCAG
>VZTY01017664.1:35265-47785 GCA_013400935.1 Turnix velox
AACTATTCTAGGATTCTATTAAAAAAAAAAAATCTAAAATTACCTTTTCTTTGGGTGTGAATGAGGAGGGCGCTCTGTGTTTGACCTATTTCAGTAGACAGATGGGCAAGTGTTTCTGCAGCCAGACTGTTGCCACGTGTCACATCCTCCAGAGGCAAAAAAGCCCATTAAAAGGCTACTTGCAGCAAATGTTTATTAAAGCAACCCTTTCTACTGCCCTTTCTGATGGCACCATTGGCAGTGCTGCTCCAGAACCAGCAGCTCTGGATACCTGCCCCAACATAATTTCTCTTTTTTAGAGAAGAAAAACAAGTTGAGCTTTCCTGGGGAAGCTCAGTCTTGTGCATCCTGGGGAACTGACCCACCAGTCCCACATGGATAGTTGCTTTTCCCCAGCCCTCTGCCAGCCTGTTGGCTTCTGACTCCACCACTGCCCCAATTTCTGCCCCATTGATTTTTTATTGCCTCCTGCAGCTCTTGAATGCACCCAGACCTTGTTGGGTTTGTGCGGGAGTTTCTTCTCTCTTGTATTTCAGGTAACATTTTGGTACAGACCATACCATGGCTCCTTGGCAGATCACTCCTTCCTCTTCCTGGTATCTTCTCGTTGGAAAGCTGAGCAAGTCTGGCATGTGGTTTGCAGGGAATGTTGTGCTAGTAGCTCTCATTTCTTGTGCTTTACCATCCCTCTGCTGAAACCACTTCATGCCTGAGTCATGTCTTTACCATCTCTGTGGTCTCCAGCCACCTCCTTCTACCCATCCCATGTGTGGTTTAGAAGATGAAGGATCTTCAAGGACTGCTCGGCAGGATGCCCCAGGAAAATCTCCTTCTTCCTACACTTACCTCTTTGCTTTTCCAACTAAAAGGTGAGTAAACAAGTGTGGAGCCCCTCACCCTGCTCTCACACAAGTCTCAAGAACTTTAAAATAACTCTTTATCTCCTTGTTTCACCACAGGGGAAGTGAACTTGGCTGTGCTGACCTGCAGAAGAAATGGCTCCAAACTGGGGGCACGGCACACCTGGAAGCTCCTTCTCTTCAGTGTTGGCAAACTGAATCAGACTCAATGTGCTTTGGAGAATTGTCCCATTTCACACCCAGGGAAATGCTGCTTGTAACCTGCCACAGCAAAATGTCACCTAGATGACTCAGGAGAGCAGGAATTAATTGTGGAAGGGAGGGATTACAGAGCAAGTGCCTTCTTGTTCCCCATCCTCCCCTCTTCCATATGCATCCCTTCAACTTGACAGCAAAAGAGTCTCTGCTCTGCAGGAGTTATCACACCTGACTCTCTCCTGGGGCACAGCAGATGATGGTTTGCCAGCAAAAACCCTTTGCCTCAGCTTCACAAAATCCCCCTCCAAACTGCTGCACACACCATGAATCACAGAATATCAGGTATTGGAAGGGACCTCCAAGATCATCTAGTCCCATCTCTCTGCCAGAGCAGGATCACCCAAGTCCAGTCACACAGGTAAGTGCCCATGTGGGATTTGAATGTCTCCAGAGGAGAACCCACACCCTCTCTGGGCAGCCTGTCCCACTGTTCTGTGATCCTCACTGTGAAGAAGTTTTTTCTTATATTTTTGTGGAACCTCCTGTGTTCCAGCTTGCCCTGACTCCTATCATTGGAGGTCACTGAGAAGAGCCTGACTCTGTCCCCATGACACTCTCCCTTTACATATTTATAGACATGNGACACTCTCCCTTTACATATTTATAGACATGAATGAGGTCACCCCTTAGCCTCCTCCAAGCTAAAAAGACCCAGCTCCCTCAGCCTTTCCTCATAAGGAAGATGCTCCAATCCCTTCATCACCTTTGTTACCCTTTGCTTATCCTCTCCAGCAGTTCTCTGTCCTTCCTGAAATGAGGACACCAGAAGTGAACACAATATTCCAGATGTGGTCCCACTGGGACATAGTAGAGGGGGAGGAGAACCAGAACCTCTCTCAACTTACTAACTACATCCCTTCTAATACACTCCAGGATGCCATTGGTGCCAATTGAAGGAACTTCTTTGATGCCAATTAAGTAAATGGGACCCAGGTTTCCATGACTGGTCCCTATATTCCTGGAGATAAGGTGAATATTGAAGGGGAAAGCTGCACATTGAATGTCCAAGGGTGCTGCAGCAACTGCTAACTGGAGAGTTGCAATATGTCATTGTATATAAGATGGATTATGAATCAAGAAGGAGAAAGCACAACTCCTGGCTTGGTCAAATAGAGAAGAAAACAGTTGCTGGGGCAGGAACTGCTTGGGAGCAGGGGAAAGGGATGGTCACCTCACCCCATTTAACACTGGATGTCCCACAGAGGCTGCAGTCACTTTGTAAAGGTCAAAGCCAAGCTATAACAGGACATGACCTCTGACGTCCATCCAGAGTGACAGATCGATATTCCTGGCACAGGAAAGCAGCCAGCCATGAGGCACAGTCCCCACTGTCACAGCCAGGCTTGGCAGCACCCTCTGGTTTGTGAGTGAATTTATAATACAGAATTGCTTATGTATTTATGCTTTAATTGCTGTTTAGCAATGAGGTGTTTGGGAGGAGTTGTCCAGGCAGGAGAGATTAGAGAGGGCCAACAGAAAAGGAGATACAAATCGATGAGGTGACTAACTTTCTCTGGTCAGATGTGTTAGCTAACTCCAGGAACTTTTATTTTCCTCATACCCTTCTTATGAGAGCTTGGCCTGATTTCACTGACACCCTGTACTTCAAAGCTGGCCACATCCAATCTTGGGGAGCACATCTGTATCCAGGACACACCATAACTCTGTGACCAGCAAGCTACATCTCCTTAGCAGCATTTTTTAGGTGAGCATGCCTATGCTATAGATGTACATTTTAAAAATTTATTTTAGAAAATAAATTGGTTATGCTGTCTCAGACATAATAGGCAGAAGTTTATTACATTTTCCACAGGGCCACAGTAGTGATTTTTTTACCATCATATGCAGCAGAGGCTGCAGGATGCTCACACATGCTCCAGAAACTCTGAGGTCATGTGGAAACTTTTCAAATTAATGAGGGCTCCTGGACATGGGATAACTATGTTTTTCAAAATAAACACTGCTTCTGGGTAGTTTTCAGCTAATTTAAGTAATTTTCAGGCCACTTTTAAAGACGTGTTTTCTCTGCAGGGAAAAATAATGTAAGTTGTGTGATGCAAGCTACTTGTCTTTTCCTTGGTGGGGCAAAAACATGTGAGGGACTTTTTGCCTGTAAAAAAAAAATCCCTGCCAGGCAGATGAGTGGTTACTGTGAGCTGGGAAACTTGGGATCCATCTCTGAGAAGCTGAGGCTGCCTACGTGATCTTGAGGAAGTCAGTAGCTTAGCAATGAGCTGACCTTTGGATTGAGCCAAACCTCTTTGCATGTATTTTGAGGGATGAGGGGGTGTTTTCTGTTGGGTTTTATTATTGTGGCTATGTTTCTATTTTTTTTTTTATTTTTATTATTTTCCACTGAGAAGCCACACAGCTGGAACAGCCTGTCTGTCCCTGCCTTTCTTGCAGCCCAATGCACTGAGGCACCTCACATGGGTTCTCCTCTGCTCCCTCATCTCTGCAAGACCACACCAAGAAGCAGAGTGAGAGGTGTTGCTCAGTCACCAAAGGTGAGATGTCATGAGATGCCATGAGGTGTTTCCTTCCCTCTGACTTTAACCACAGTTTCTGAGTTAAATTTTTCATGGAAATTTAAAGTTTAAAACATCGAGGTGGTGTCTCTACTGGTTTAAGATAGTCTATTGAAAAAGATTGAACCAATCTGTAATGTAATCTCTTTCATTTGCCTTCTGTGTTTTGGTAAGATGTGGATGTAAAAAATAAAGAAAAAAAGAATTTAAATTAGGAAAAAGTTTTTAGACATTAGGAAAAATGTCTTCACCACCTCACCATGAGGCCACTGGTACAGGTTGCCCAGAGAGGTGGTGGAGGCCCCATCCTTGGAGACATTCAAGGTCAGGCTTGTTAAGGCTCTGAGCAACCTGATCTAGTGCAGGATGTCCCTGCTCATTGCAGGGGGTTGGACTAGATGGCCTTAAAGGTCTCTTCCAACCCTATGATTCTGTGATTTTCAGGCCTTTTTCTGTTTGCCTGAGCCTCAGAGATGCTTGGCAGATGGGTGAGGATGTGGTGCTTCAGCCACGTTGGACCAGGTGAGCAGAGCTTGTCTTCCAGCCCGATGAAAGTGATGGATGTGCCTCTGACAGCTACCAAAACTCTTTGGCTTGTGAATTCCTGGCCCAGCTCACCTCAGTAATGTCTCCTGTGGATTTTTTTCCCTTTTGTTTTCAAGTTTTAATCAGTCTAAACTCTGCAAAACTGTTCCTGCTACACCCAAATGTACTGTCCCTTCTCCAGAAAGCTTGCTTGGCTCCACCAATTAGATTTCTTCTGCTGCTGCTTTGGGAGAAGAAGGTTTAATGTTGAGCTGCCAGTCCTATCAATAATCCAAGAGCTGCTGTAGCTTGGACTATGCTGGCTTTTACCTGGGGACATTGTGGGCAGTGCTGTCTTCTCTGTTTTGTGTAACTGTTCTAGTAATATGAATGAGGAGCAGAGATGCTATTGCTATACTCCTCTTGTATTATTTTTTTTTTTAAATAATGTCAGCAGCCATGGAATAACCATGAAATTTAACTGCTTTCTGTCCTTGCTGTCTCTTTTTTTGATGAGGTATTTTGTTCATGAGGAACTGATGGCTTCTCAACTGTTTAAAAATGAAAATCACATTCATGAACTAACATTTTTTTCTCCTTTCCAATACAGCAGGAAAAAGAAAACATCAGCTCATGTCTATCTCTCTCTCCCTGTTGGGTGCATGAATGTATTAAAGGTTTGCAGTGAGCAAAAGCTGGCAGCATAAACCATTTTTCACTTGGTTTTGAAAATGGTGAGGTCTGTGGTCATTCTTATCTAGGGCTTTGTTTCCCACGCTCATGAGTTGCCTCTTATTGATAAACAATTTCATGACTTAACATGTGATCTCAGATAGCAAAGAGAGGTTTCAAGCACCAACTTTGTCATTATGGTTCTCAATTCTGCTTACTCAGCTCCTTGGCAAACTCCCACCATCTTGTGTTGACATCTTTTGACAGAGGAACCCAGGGTTTTCTCTGCCTCTGCTTATTGATTCCTGCCATAGTCTTCTGGGTTCTTTGTCAACAGTATGGGAATGGCCCCAACTCATTCTGTACCTTAATTAGTTCTTTAGTTTTCCCACCTGCCAAAGTGCCCTGACAACCCAGCATTCACTAGCTCCACACTTTACCCTTCCTCCAGCTCCACAGCAGGTCCAGCTAATGTCCCTCTGAATGAAGAGCTGGAACCAAGAGTGATGAAAGGGGACATTGGTCTCTGTTATCACTAAGATCACACTGGGCAGAGAGCTCAGATGCTGCTTTGTGGTCAGATACCCTGGAGGTGTTCAGTCCTTTTATTTTCTTGTCTCTCTCTTGGCCTTTGTCTTTCACAATGACAGTTGTTGCAGTTCTGCTGGAAAGCAGCTCTTATCCCATTCTAGATGGAACATTCAGTCTCCTCCTTTCCAAAGGACCAGATCCACAAACTTTTTATGTATCTAAGTTGAACTGATTTTTATTTCATTTCCCTGAATACCTTTGTATACCTGGACCCAAGGGGTTTGGTCTGTGGTCAGGCAGGAAATCTGTGGTAAGCAGGGATGTGAAAACACAAGCTGTAGCTATTTGAGCCATTCTTCCCTTCATTTGGGAAGATCTCAAATAACAGCAGCATTTTGCCTCTGCCTTTTGAGATTTGGCTTTCAAACACAAACTCCCATCACTGCTGCAAGTGATGCCTGTTGATCAGCCTCTCATAAACTGTAGAGCTCATTTCAGCTGGCATTGCCATGGCTGAAAGCCAACATTGCAATTGATCATTTAATTAACTGGAAGAAAATTAAAGGAACTGTAATCTGTGTCTCAACTCTCTTGTTATCAAGCTGGCAAAGGGCTTATTTCTGCCTAGAGCCATGAGCTGTTCCTTGACTCTGCAATTTAGAAATGTTGGCTTTGGCTGCCCCCCCTCACAGTCCCCTCTCCCCAGATTTCTGCAAGGCTGGAAGCAAAGCAACCTGATCCTTCCTTCATCCACTTGTAGATCCCAGACTCTGGAGGAGCTGCCACCTCTCACAACTCACATTTAGAATCATAGATTTACCCACTACAGCTGTGAAGCCTGTGCTTAATAGGTGGAAAAACTGAGTCTGGAAGAGAAATGGATGTCCTATAAAAGTCTTTTTTTTTTAGAGGCTGAAATTAGAATGGGTCTACTTGAATGCCAGCTTTTCCTTAAAGGGTTTGTTATGCTGGTTTTCTTTTTGCTGCTTCATAAAAGAGGGAATAAGGTGTTTGAGAAAGAGATGGCTGGTCCTGAAAACAAGGTAAGCTCTTAAAGCTTTGACTTAAACAACTTGAGTGGTCTGTGAACAAAGAGATGGAAAAAAAAATCTAAGAAGCAATTGTTTTAATGTCTCTGTTGCCATATCAAGAGAAGAAAGACAGTTGTTTCTAACTTGTTTTTGCATGCCTAAGTAATATATTAATTACCTCATCCTCCCATAAATGCCTACAGTCCTACAAAAGGCATGTTAAAACAGACAGAGTCATTAAAGCTTGCACGGCGTTTTCTAATGTGTTGTGGGAAAAACAAACAAACAAACAAATAAAACCTCAAGCCCTTTGTGTTTCAGTTAGATCCAAGTTGGGGAAATGTTAAGAAGAAACATTTAAGGAACTCTATCATTGGAAAGAATGTGGTTTTGAATGCCACAACAAGAAAAAAAAACCCCAGAATTTTAAATAGTTCTTAGTTTTGGATTAGTTAAAACAGTTTAGTCCCCTTTGCATTTTAATTACAGTTCAAGCCCATTTGATTTCATCTTTTGATTTATTTAGGGATTTTTCTTTTTCCTTGTGAGAAACTTGAGGTCCAGGCTGTAAAATAATGAAGGCCTTGAAAGAAGGGACAAAAAGGATAAAAAAAAAAATTAAAAAAAAAAGGAAAAAGAGTGTTCCTGCGGATCATACCCAGCTGTAGGAGTCAGGAATCCACATGAAATTGAAACCACGTCTCCTTCTGAGAAACACATTTTCCCTCTGCTCTAGGGTATAAGTTATGCAAAGGTTGTTGCTCTGCTCATGCTGCATCTGCTGACTGCTCCTCTGGTTTCCCTTACGTGTCCTCAAAGCATTTCACTTGTGTTTATAGTACCTTCAAAAGGGAAGCTGGGCAAAGAAGAAAGTAAAGCTAGGTGGGTAGGTATGAGGTGTTACGAGATGACAGGCATATTGGGAGTGTCTTCCTGGCTCCAGAGATGTAGGTTAAAAGCACTTTGTTGTTCATAAGCAAAGTCACCCAGTGGCCTCTTTATTGGTGTGATGACAGACCCTGCTGTGCTGGTGACTTCAGCCTTACTAGAAAGTTGTGCCTGGAGTTTGTGAGCAGGGGCAAGGGGGGCAAAGGAAGTGTTTGTGTCTCCATCTTAGTCAGGAGGACTATGAAAACAGTGCTTGGTACTCAGGATCAAGTTAATGAGCACCAAACCTCCTGCTTGAGCACCCCAAAAGCCTCCAAATGCTAAATAGGCAAACTTGGGGCCAAATCTCTCTTTTGTCCTATTTTCTTCACATCCCCAAGGAAATAACAATTTTGGGACTAAAGTGAAACAGCTTCCTAGAGAAGAGAAAAGTAGGGAGGCTTTGCCCATATCTGAGCTGGACAGGACAGAGTTTGAAAAAGCATCTCTCTCTCATCCAAAGGATGTGCTTTACCACCCCAGACTTTGGCTCCTCTTTCCAAATCCCACTGCTGAGTCTGGCAGATGGAGTTGCCACCAGCCCAGCTCCCATTGCTCTGTAGGACAGAGTTGCCAGATGAGGATCCTGAGCATAAAGAATTATCTTGAAAGCCAAAAGCTTGACTTGGGTCCAAACAGCATTCCTCTTTTCAGCTTTCCCATTGTAGTTGTCACAGTTGCTCTGTCCTCAGCTGATCTCTGAGGCTCCTACTCAGTGCCCAGCATGCAGTGAACTCCTCTCTGCTCAAAACTCAGCCAAAGGATTGCAGCAGAGGAATCTGAAATCCTTTCTCTAAGTGATTTTTGTAATGTCCCACAGGAAGCTTGGAACCAAAACTCAGCTCTTTTCTTCTCCATTCAGGGCTTCAACCACAAACTCAGCTGTGCTTTAAGGAGTTTTAAAATTCCATCCTGCTTTTTTGTCCACATGAGGAAAACCACCGTACAATTGGCAATATCTGCTCAGGAGTGGCCTGGGGTTGGCAGGATGCAGACTGCTGCTGAAACTATATGGCCCAGCCTGCTGAGTGCCTGCTTGCCTTATGCTTTCATCTGGTAAATTCCTTTCATGGGTAGTAAATCCTTCCCCCAAATCTAATTACTCTGCATTAGACAGAGTGCTTTTATCATACTGCAGAATTTTTCACCCACGTTGCTGTACATCTCTGTGTGGAAATTACAGTCAAGAGGCTATTTCCAAATGTCTAAATGTGCACTGAGTCCAGCAGGCTTTAAGAGATAGAATCATAGAATAGTTTGGGTTGGAAGGGAACTTAAAGATCATCGAGTTCCAACCCCCCTGCCATAGGCAGGGTCCTAGTTTAAAAAAATGCAGATTGTGCAAATACAAAAAAGAACAATAAATAAGATCATGACACAAGAAGGAGAGGACAAGTTAGGAAAGTCCAGAGAAAAGACCAGTTGCCAGAGAGAAATTGTGCCTCACATCACGTACTCTGTTTCATACAAATATTTCATGCTTAAGAAATGGCAGCATCAGCCTTTCCATACCAATGCTTTAGTTTGAATTTGATTCAAATTTTAATCCACCTTTCTCTTGTGAAATGAGTTGAATGTAAGAGATGTCAAGTGCTTGCATTGTTAAGCAGAGTCTGTCACAGCAACAAGTATTAGACCTGTGGAGCAGAGCACAGAGTCTGCACAGCCTTATAGACCTTGTGCCACTTCTCTTCCAAGTAACCATTCCCACAGGGGTGCTGTGGGTAAGTCAAGTTTTATGATCAACTAGTAGCTGCCCTTCATGATTATTTATTAAATCAATGAATATTAAATCCCTAAATGTAAGAGGCAGTAGTACAAAGCAAAAGCCAGGGTTGTTTCAGTGATGTCCCATGTGATGAGAGTTGCCAACCCAAGTGAGACAAATAGAAGGAGTCCTTCTCTTTAGCACTCTCCACCTGGTAACTCCATGCTCAGAAATGCTAAGTGTTCTTCAGAGAGAAGATGCTTGAGAAAACTAAGCCCTTAAACTTCTTACTGAGGTCAGAAGAAGTTTTGCCAGTTGGTATAGACCTGGAGTATTGCGTCCAGTTCTGGAGCCCTCAACACAGGAAGGACATTGAGCTATTGTCTGGAGCAGGTCCAGAGAAGGGCCACGAAGATGATCAAAGGGTTGGAGCAACTGCCCTATGAGGACAGGCTGAAGGAGTTGGGGTTGTTCAGCCTGGAGAAGAGAAGGCTCAGAGGGGACCTCATAGTAACTTCTCAGTACCTGAGGGGGTCCTACAGAAAGGCAGGGGAAGGAATTTTTAACATAATATCTGATGGGAGGACCAGAAACAATGGATATAAATTAGAGGGGGATAGATTTAGACTAGACATAAGGAAGAAATTCTTTACAGTGAGGGTGGTGAAATACTGGAACAGGTTGCCCAGGGAGGTTGTGGATGCCCCCTCTCTGGAGGTGTTCAAGACTAGGCTGGACAGGGCACTGGGCAGCCTGGTCTAGTGGGAGGTGTCCCTGCCCATGGCAGGGGGGGTGGAGCTCAATGATCTTTGAGGTCCCTTCCAACCCAAACCATTCTATGATTCTATGTGTCTGGATGTCAAGAGTTAATGCATGCAAAGTCCACCACGGTGAGCTCTTAACCCATCAGCAAACAGATCTGAAGCCACAGGCAGGAGCATATCTTGCATCTTCATGTAGATTTGTTCTGCTGCTGAATTCCTGCCACTGTCCTCACTAAGCCAATTTGCTGACTCATCAGCTTGTGCATTTGCCCTAATTAGTCATATGCAAACACCATTTCAGGAAATTCTCTTAACGTAAGTTGGAGTATGAACTTGGCACCGCAATAAAAGGTCAAGAAAAGTGACTAAGACATTATGTACCGTAACAAGCTTCTGTTATCAGCCACCTTGCAAAGTGATAATGTACATACAGAATTGTCGTGGAGTGATGCAGAGATAAATTATCTTTAGAGTCCTTTCCTACTCAAACCATTTTATGATTCTATGAAAAGTTTAATAAGGGGGAGGATGTGTGTGGGGGAGAGCATTTGCTTAACACCTCTCTAGAGCTCCTATAGCATGAAAGGCTTAATTGCAGACTAAGTTTCCACTGACATCCTCCCTGATGCACAGCTGGGTTTTGAATAAGTTTTCTTTATTATGAGCTTAAGGTATGCATGTTTAGCATGAAAGAAATGTGTCTAGTAAGGGGACCATAAAACTTACTCACAGCCACTTCATGCTGGGAAGTCTGACATCTTTGAACAATTAACTTGAGCAATGTTAGTAATCTGTATACTGAGATTTTTTCTGCTATGTCTTTTACTTGGGGATTGCTAACACTTTGTGGTTTAAAAGGCTCAGAACCTAGTGTGAGCACACTCAACAAGGAACTCTTTTGATGTATTGCACAGTCTTGGAATTGGGATAACAGTAACAAAGGCACACAAGTGGATCCTAAGACATCCATAGAGACACCATAATTGATGTTCAAAGGAGTGACAGCTGTAGAGCTGTAGGACTGAAAATGAGAGCCCAGTGGATAGGACAGTCTCTGGTCTGCAGCAATACAGGGAGTGAGCCAGTCTCTGGTCTGGATTGCATCAGTACTGCTTGGTCTTTGAAGGGAGTGTGAGCACTGAGATAGCAGTTGAAGTGCCAAAGAGGCTTTCATTTCTGAGTCTGGCCAGCTCTCCAGAAACCACTTTACACTCAAATTACAAAAGCTGCAACGTCTGCTCCAAGCTGCATCAGCCTTGTCTAAGGCATGGCAAGAATTTACAGTAGTACCACTTCACTTCTGAAACTTCTCCCAGTGCTGTTCATGGTGGCAGGGACTCTGATGGAGAAGGTGGCACTAAGCTGGGTATGTAATTTCTGCACCTGCCAGGAGATTCCTGCCATTTCACCAGAGAGATTGTGAAGTCTCCTTCTCTGGACACATTCAAACCCCACTTGGATGCCTTCCTGTGTGACCTAGTCTAGGTGTTGTGGCTCCAGCAGGGGAGTTGGACGTTGAGGGAGTTGGAAGGGATCTATGAGGTCCCTTACAATCCATGATGTTGTGATTCTGTGAAAATCCTTGGGGCTGTTGTGATGCCTCTGTGACTGGACAAGAACAATGTGTCATTGCCATTCATGAGTGAATTTGTCCCATTGTTTCATTGTAGGTCATTTTACAAGATGAAGTTGTCCATGAGTTCTTCTGTGAGGCTTCTTGGTACTTATGCATAAGACCTTTTTAATAAGATATGTGATGGGAGGACTAGAAATAATGGATGTAAATTGGAAGGGGGTAGATTCAGGCTAGATATAAGAAAGAAATTCTTTACAGTGAGGGTGGTGAAACACTGGAACAGGTTGCCCAGAGAGGTTGTGGATGCCCCCTCTCTGGAGGTGTTTAAGGCCAGGCTGGACAAGGCACTGGGCAGCCTGATCTAGTGGGAGGTGTCCCTACCTATGGCAGGGGGGTTGGAACTCGATGATCTTTAAGGTCCCTTCCAACCCAAACTATTCTATGATTCTATGATTCAAGTCTCACTTTTCCTCTCTTCTTGAGGCTCCAGAGAGCACAGAACCACAGAAACATCATTAGTTCACAACCACACTGCCACGAGCTACTGTGTTGTCACATCTCATAAGCTAAGTGAAGCTGGGCTTTGTCAGCATTTGGATGAGATACCTTAAAGGAAAAAAAGCACCCTATAACACCTGTAACTCTTCTGTGTATCAAGGCTGCTGCAGGCAGAAGCAATTCATCCCATACAGGAACTCCTTGTGATTTCTAAATGGCATGGTCACTGCTTTTTCTTCAGGAGGAATTTTAAGAAAAAGCCAAAATCACAAAGCACCTCTGGCTGTATGAAAAAAGTTTGGAAGTAGAAGGAAGGTGCAGTACTAAAGCAACACCACTTTGCCCTGCAGGTGATTCTTACATCGCATGTGCACGCAGCAAAGGTGTTACTTATGCCTCTCAAAGTTGCTTTTTATAAAGCAAACATTTCCTTTGAGATTCAAATGGAGTAGTCTGGTAAAATTCAGGTCCATATGATCACTTAAGTCTTTGCTGGAGGAAGCCCGTGGAGTCCCTCCACCTGTAGCTGCCCCTTTCCTGCTTCCCCAGACAAGTATCACTGAGGGTACATGGCTAAACCCACTGTCGAGTTTTTAATTTTAAATCTACGGGCTCTGAGAACAATGTCACAGAATCATAGAA
>VZTY01017665.1:0-19478 GCA_013400935.1 Turnix velox
TGCTGGTCACACTCCTCTTTGTGTGAGATTGTTTTTTAAATCTTATAAGAAGCTTTAGGTTATGGTTATCTGATAGCTGCTTTCTGTCTTGCATCTGGACCAAAATTAGCTGTATATGTATTAAAGTCTTCTTTTTTCTTCTTCCTCAACAGGAAGCCAGGAAGGTACAAAGTACATCCATAACCTTCAAGGCCTTTTTGCACTTCCTTTTGGTAGAACAGCCAAGCCAGCTCACATTGCAAAAGTTAAAATGAAGTTCCGCTTTCTGGGAAAACTCATGGCCAAGGCAATCATGGACTTCAGACTGGTGAGAATAAAATGAAAAACATTATTCTGAAGGGTTAAATGGAAATTCTGGTCCTGACTGTGTTGGGAATCAAATAAGCATTAAGTTACATGAATTAGTTTCTGCTCTAGCAATTTGGGTAGGGGAAAGAGAGGTGGGGGAAGGGTAGCCTGTAATGAAGATCTTAACTGGCTTTTGAGGCTGTAGTGAGACAAAACCATTGCCTGCCATGTGTTGCAGTCTCTCTCTCCAGCCTCCTTTCAAGAACATTTGGGACTTACTATTCCAGCTGCTAGCTTGCTGATTAATGGATGCTAATTGCTCTCATGCACTAGGCAGTCAGTTGTGTATGTTCTCGACTGTGAATTTCTCAGCTAAAACCACTCAGCCACAGTTACAAATTAGTAAATGTTACTCTAGACATAGTCAAGGCATAAAATATTTTGGAAAATAGTCCAATACTCAACAAGGGCTTGATTTCCAGGTGGACCTTCCTCTTGGACTTCCTTTTTATAAGTGGATGCTACGACAGGAAACTTCCTTGACATCACATGACTTGTTCAGTATTGATCCAGTGGTCGCCAAGTCAATATACCACCTTGAAGATATTGTAAGACAAAAGAAAAGACTTGAACAGGACAAAACACAGGTGAGAAAGTAACCCTAAGAATGGAGGAGTTACATCTTCACATATTTGGATTTTATGAAGTAGCCAGAGTTGAGAGTGTATGATAGCGCTTAATACTGATTGTTATGGTGACAATGACTTCATTCTAGTAAAAGGAGGGGTGTTAATGTTGTTGAATCAGTGTCTGTAATGCATTCTTTGTCTAATGTAGACTCCACCATTAGAAACTTACTATGAGTTTCTTCTGAGAGATTAAATATAGGAAATGCCTAAACGTGACAGGTCTTTGCCTCAGGTAACCTATTTTGTTTCACTTTTGAAAAGACTGACAAACTTCAATATTAGTGGGAAAAAATTCTGTCCTTTGTTTTGAACATTCAGAAGGCTTGGCTTTTCTTAATCATTGGCATTTGTGGGTTTCTTCCACAAAGAAGAGCTGTATGGAGAACTGATAGAACCTGCCCTCATATATGAGCATACCAGCCTTCTTATAGATATAGCAAAGTGTTGGTTTCTCAAGGTTATTCACTCTTTGCAGTAGGAAATGGTATTATTTTCAGCTGAGTAGTGATAGGAGGTCTTTGGCATGCGTGCTGTTTAATAGTATCCAATGTTAGTAGATAGTAGATGGTAGTAACCTAATTTGTACTCTTTAATACATCTGCTTTGTTACTAGCAAAATGATTGCAAGCTTGTGGACCTTTGTTTCTCTACACTGTCTAACTCTCTCCTTGATCAACACTTCTAATTTCCCAACAAGAGCTTGAAAAACCTGATACCTGGTGGATGAAAGCTGAAAAATGTCAGTATACGTGCCAAATATGAATGCCATTAACTATTTAAAGGAAAAAACGTAGCCTTGGGGCTTTAGCACATTACACACCACCTTCTCTTGCAGTAGTGTTTTCTAAATAACTAATGGGCAAGAATTTAGAGTAATTCTGAAATTACTAGGAAAAAGCATACTATTACATGATCTAAGTTTATTCACTAAGGTAATTCGTGTCCAATTTTGTGTGAAAAATACAGCAGGGAAACAAGGGTTACTCTAACAATCAGTATTAATAGCAATATTCTTATAGAAATGTTTACTTAAACTACTTCAGAAATCATAACTTTTGGACGAATTAATGTCAATGAATTTTTCTCAATGGCTTTCACTTCCAATTTTTTAGACCAAAGAAAGTCTACAGTATGCATTGGAGGCTCTGACTATGAATGGCTGCTCAGTGGAGGATTTAGGTCTGGACTTCACGCTTCCTGGTTTTCCTAATATAGAACTAAAAAAAGGGGGAAAAGATACACCTGTCACCATCCACAATCTAGAGGAATACCTCAGAGTATGTAAAAGCAAAACTACTAGGACTAAACTTTTCTTCTTCCTTGCCTTGCTCCCATGTTGTTTGTTTCCATGTGTATTTCAGTTCATTCCTTTCAACTGGGCACAGTAATAATTTTCCTACTGATCACTTCTCTTCTGTACCAGTTTTATTATAGCAGAAAAACTTTTTCAGACCTGTTTAGTGCACCTGACTTGAAATTTTTGTAGTACAAAAAAAGCCAGGTTATACATACAAAATGAATTAATCAGAAATATGCTGTTTTGGGTAAGAAGTGTTGTAGTAAGTGGAATAATTTTGAGTAGTGGTCTTTCAGAATCTTTGAACAAATTCCCATGTCTGGGTGTGATAACGAATTTGTTTGCATTAGGGATTTATCAGCTGTTATGTCAGTGGGCTTTGAACTGCTATAATATTCATTAAATATTTTGGAGTCAAAGTGAATTAGTGATGTATGTTTTCTAAACAAAAACCAAAGAAAATAAAATTCCTGGAAGAACTGCACAAAAAGGAAAGAAAAATTATTTTTAAAAGCATCAGATAACAATACTATAAGCTGATAGTACACTGCTTTTTTTTATTCCTATGTCAGAAAGGACATAGGTCATGCTGCTGAACAAGGGGAGAGAGCTTGTCCATAACAAAGTGTTAAAGGGAATAGGTTAAAAACAGCCTGTCAAATGGATGAGGAAAGGCAGGAGAGTGCAATGTTATCACATGAAGTCTTGAGTGAGATAGAGGTAAGAATGATTGCATCATCAAAAAGCCATTATTCCAATTCCAATGCAGTAATGCATTTTTTGACAGGTTAGCCTGCTACCAGTTTCACTCTGGGGACTGTTAAGATTTTCAGGCACTGATAGGAAGCATATCTGATGTTTTGGTAGAAGTTATTTGTTAAGGGACATGTGCACTCTTGGCTATCAGCTGAGAACTCCACAAAGTTATTCCATAATCCATATAACTCAATTGTGAGCAGTTATTGTTTATCTTCTAGGTGCCGGTGTTATGCACATATCAGTTCTCATCCCTTTGCAAGAAAATTTTGCTAGTCAGGAGTTGCTTAGAAATTTAAAGATATTTGGATATCAAGATGCAGACTTGAGGGGCAATGCCAACAACCATGGTTTGTTACAAAGGGCATTTGCAGTTTATTGAGGAAAGCTGAGCAAGGTTTGCTTTCAGGTTTGATTTTTGTGCAGCTTGCAGTCAGTTGTTTGTTTACTTTTTTTTTTTTTCTGGATATCTGATCTGCTGAGAAAGATGTAGGCATCTCAGATGTCCTGTAGCTGTCTGAAGGATTTCTGTTCAGCTGCTGAATTTTTAAGAGATACCAGTGTACAGAGAACATCTAGGTTAGGCTTCTGAAAATATGTATTAAATGTTTTGATTTTTTGGAAGGTATTTTAATAGAATCAGTTTAATCAACTATTCTGAATTATATATATTGGTCTTACCAGAAGTACGGCAAATAAGTTGTTTAAACTCTATATAGAGTTGAATGCTTAAGGTATTCTAAATATGAGGTTGCTTAAGATCCAGCTAACTTTAAGTGGTCTTTCATTGCAAATCAGGAGAAGTTATAAAGAAAAATAACTAATATTGTCTGTTGCGTTGTGGTAGCACTGCCTTTGCTCAGATGGAGCTGTATGAGCTTACAGTTTAAGATGGAATGAGGCAATGCTGTAGCATTCACATAGTTCTAAGAATTGAAGTTCAAACTCTGCCACAACCTCAGTCAATGTGGGGTGGTGTGTTTTTCTACAGTTGTAATCTTTTGTCCACTAGTGATCATTCTGTACTTCCTGTGTTCAAATGAATTTTTTTCCTTTCCTGCAGTTGGTTATATTCTGGGCACTAAATGAAGGTGTTGCTAGACAGTTTGACTCATTCAGAGATGGATTTGAATCGGTTTTCCCCCTCAGTCACCTTCAGTACTTCTATCCTGAGGAGGTTGGTAAACTTGTTTTTACTGATGATTTCATGAACTTACAATTGCAACAATATAAACTCAAAAGACAACTTAAAGATAATCTGAACCTGGGTGTGCTCTGGATGCAGTGCAGTAGTGGCAGACTGATTAAATCTGTGGTTTGTATTAGTGAAATTTGATGTCCTTCTAAATTCTGTACTTAAATGTTAGATTTTGAGGTTCTGTGATAATTTATATGGTTCTTTTATTATTAACAGCTCCATTTTCTTTAACATTGGTGAATTTAACTTTTATCTATGAATCCAACAGCGGAGTTTGTCAAACCCCTCTGGTTTTACTGAGATCAGATCTATACAGCTCCTCATGTATCCTAGAAAGATATCTGTAGAAGTTTGTAATATTTTAGCTGTAGCCTGCTATCTCTGCTTGCCCAACTGTGTGAAAAGAACAGGCAAAATAATTTTAGCACAAAACTGCTCTGACAGTCCATCTTTATCCAATGATTGATTTTTATTTTTTTTGTTTTTACGAAAAGCCCAGAGCTCTAAAGAGTGAGTGTAAACACTCTTTTCATCTTGTTTCCTTAGACTTTGGAAATCCCACAATTTTTAAAGAAGAGCCAAAAGTATTTTTGATTCTCCAGTATAAGATGCTTCTTAGGACTGTCTGTGCTCCAAGAGATGCATTTAGCATCTCATCTGGTAGTGGGCTGTATGCCAAGGCAGATTCGGCAAATGAGGCTGTCCCTGGAATGAAGCTGTTGCATCCAGAGGATCTGGAAGGATTGCCTGTGAACTGAGGCTGCCTTACAGCAAGCCATTGCAGAAAGAGTGCTGTAGTAGCAGTCAGA
Source organism: Turnix velox (assembly GCA_013400935.1). Classification (NCBI taxonomy): domain Eukaryota; kingdom Metazoa; phylum Chordata; class Aves; order Charadriiformes; family Turnicidae; genus Turnix; species Turnix velox. The sequence continues at coordinate 5,038 of VZTY01017665.1, forward strand.
ACTGCCAGTACTCATTCTGCCTTAGGTACTAAAGGGTGAAATTTCATTCTTTTTTTTTTTTAACTTTATAGTTGGAGCAGCTCTTGTGTGGCAGTAAAACAGACACTTGGGATGCAAAGACTTTAATGGAATGTTGCAGGCCAGATCACGGTTATACGCATGACAGGTAACATAGTGTTGGTTTTGTTAAAAAAATTTAGTAAGTTATGAGAAAGTATTTATGTAAATAATCTTGTTGTACTGTAGTTCAGCTAAAAGAATTATATGAAGTTATAGGAAAATACATGTACTGCATGAGTGTGAATCTGATGCAACTGCATTATTTTAACTGTAAGCAAAATAATGATAGCTTTTGTTTTTCCCCTGTTTAGTCGAGCGGTGAAATACCTGTTTGAAATTCTCAGTAGCTTTGATAGTGAGCAGCAAAGACTGTTTCTTCAGTTTGTGACAGGTAGCCCCAGACTGCCTGTAGGAGGTAGGTTTTGTTTATTATGTATTTTTGTGTGTGCTATTAGTATATTTCAGAATAAGCAGATTGTTTAATGTGTAGGAGGAAATAACTTATCTCTGTTTTTTAGAGGGTCATACTTGTTTGATGCTTTTAGTTTCAGAAATGGCTGGATAGACTGCAGGTAGAATTCTCAAACTCTGTGTTAATCTCATAATAATTGACTCCTGCAGGGTTTAATTTTTTACCAGGTAACCTATTGGAAGAAAAAAAAATGCTCAAAATTAATAAAACCCCTCCTTAATACTCTGTTCCTTGTCCAGAGATGTATGAAGTCATGACAACATTAGAGTGCATTGCTACGTGGAGAAAAGAATTGTTTTTTCTAGAAAGCAGATAGTACTAGCATAGTGATGAACTTTCTCCTTTTATCAAATTTCAGAATTTAAATGTGAGGCAGTTCTCAGAGATCTTTTGGAGAGAGATGGTGCAGACAAGATTATTAGCAGTATAAAAACCTTAGTAGGAGTAAAAAAGTAAGATGATCTTTAGAGAGTGTTTTTGAAACCAACAAACCCCCAAAAATGCTGTTGTTGGAATTGGGTGGTTTTATATGTACAAAAGTTCGAGTTAACAGTAGATGCATCTAGGCTGGAAGGATTTGGCTTTAGACTTCTCAGTGTCCTTTATTCTAAACATTCAAAAGCAGAAGTTGTCAGTTATGAGATGCATGCTTCTGTTGCTGTTGGATGTCTAGTGTTAACTAAACTTGTTCCTCTGAAAACCCACATTGTGAACGTCTTTTCTCATCAACAGGCTTTCGAAGTTTGAATCCCCCATTGACGATTGTACGTAAAACATTTGAGTCTACAGAGAATCCAGATGATTTCTTGCCCTCAGTAATGACTTGTGTGAACTATCTCAAATTGCCGGACTACTCAACTATTGAGATAATGCGTGAAAAACTCTTGATAGCTGCAAGAGAAGGGCAGCAGTCATTCCACCTTTCCTGATCACAATGAAAAATACAATGTCTGCCTGTTACAGCAAAAGAAAAACTCATGATTCTTTTCTAAATGTGTCACCTGAGTCAAGGAAATGTGTTACGCCTTCTTGTTGTAGAAAAATGGCTTGCAGATAATAAACAGACACTTGGTTGATACTCATTAAAGGTCCCTCTGGATTGAAAGTGATCAGGCCCTAAAAGTTGTTGTGACAAGGTTTCTTTAGCAAGTTCTTGTTTAAATTATCATTTATTTGATGAGTGAAGTTTTTAACTTGCTTTGCTGTGTGAAATTTAAAAAGGGATGTTTTTCCAGGCTGGAACAATAAATGTCGCTGTGCAGTTTAATACTGGGCTGTGTGTATCCATCTAGCTAAGTCTGAAATTTTTCCTCCAAAGACAACTTTTGTACATAAGTACAGAAATTGAAGTCCACCATGTATTTGACGACTAGTTTAGTAGACTCGTTCTGTGTACCCTCACCTGCCTCTAATTTTACCCATCCTCATGTATTGTCTGATGTGCAATTCACTTGGTTGTTTTTGTGTGCAACATTCAACAATTGTTATGTTTTGGTTAGCATGGGCATTTAACTGGTCCATGCCTCTTTCTCTGATTAAGATAATTTAAATTTTGCTGAAATCAAATATATATTGTCAATATAATTCAGCCTTTGTATCTAGGTAGAACCTTTCTTATAGCATAGTTTTACTGTAGTGGTAGGATATAATGGCAACAACAGCCTTTACCAGTCGACTCTCTAGAGCAGTTTACACAGTGATTCAGGCAGCAAAAGCCTCTCGTACTAGAGGCTGGGGTGAATTTCTTTCTTTCATGTAGTTGAAGTCCAACAGCTTGGGCTGGCCAGTGTGTATTGTGGTAAGGCCAGAGCATTTCGAATTGATGTAAAGTTTTTTAAAAGATAATTAGTCATTTCATTCCCTGTTTGAGTAAATAATTTTCTCGTTCTTGATCTAAGTTCCTGATTACTTTAGTAGTCTTTTTTTTTTTTTTTCTCCCCTCCACCCCACAGTGCTAGCTTGGAACAAACAGTTCAGCCTTTGTCTTTTGACACAGATAAAGCACCTGTAAGCAATGCTCTGTCCAACTGTTTTATGTGCTGATTTCTCAAATCTGCAATAATTTACTTCATCAGGTTAATGTTTTTACCTGAATATAAATAAAAAAGTTTGCTTCACCATTTTGTTCATAGTTTTGTACTCTATGCATAAAGTTCAATTGTGTAAATTACTGTAATGCAAGTAAATCATCCTAAATTCTACTTGGCTAATAGCCTGCAACTTGTGGATGATTTACTACTAAAACAAGACCTTTTAAAAGCTCCAACTTAAAGGACAATTTTTTTTTTTTATTATGGGTTCAAAAAATAGGCAATTGCAAATATTCCTGAGATGTACCTGCTATGTAGTTCATCTCTTTGAAAATGTGGTAGTTACTGACTTTATTCAACTTTGAGAAATCAAAATTCATTTCAGTGCTTAGAAACTGTTAATTTCTGGTTAATCAGGATAATATTTCCCCATAACTAACAATAACAAGTTTTCTTTTATCTAGCTGAAGAACTTGTACTTCCAGAATATGTGATGGACATTTTTCCAGTGAACTTTCAGAGAATTACACGTGGTTGCTCATACCAGAGCTACTGAAATGTAACATAAACGTGTTGTGAGCATGAGTAGAAAGTGAAATCCTTGCACAAAGAACCTGGTAACTGAACAATTTCTACTTCTGATTAAAACCAAAAGAAGGCGCTTCACCCTGTACATACAATAACACTAGTGCACAGTACGACAGTTCTCATCAAACCTCAAGGTAGTGTTTAAACTATGGACTGGTGTTTAAATTGTTCTGATAACTTTATCAAACTAAGCACAAGTGTTTATAGTATGTGGATAGCCATTTGTTCATTTTTTAAGGTTCTATATTTTAAAAAAACCTGACTTGTATAAAAAAGAAAAAAACCTAATATTTTGTATTAAAATGTCATGTGTATTGATATTTTTTTACCCATGTTGTCTCCCTTTAGAATCTGGCTTTCATCAACTTGGAAATTTTGAAGACTTTTCAAATTTGATACATAGCCATTGTGTAAGTGGTTTAGTGGGAAGATAAGTTGCTGGTTGCCTGTTAAAAAAAGGAAGAAAAAAAAGATGGATCTGTGGTGACAGTTGGGTTTTGTTGCTCTGGCTCTTGTTTTCAGCATGGACCAAGGATGTGTAGCTGTCCCTAAAAGTGAATGAAACCCTTCTGGGTCAGGCTTTTATGTGCCCTATCAAGAGCGGTTTTTAATGCATTTGACGAGTAGTCTGCCTTTAAAGGTTAAGATAGTAAATGGTAATAAATTGGAGAGACAGTTTGCATGATTGCAATGCTTTCTTACATATGGAACTTGTAGTATCTATAAGTAGTTAAGCACAGGGGTGGGGCAAGATCTTGAGGATTGCTTCTTTTCAGAAGTTTGGGTTAAGGGAGAACTTCACTCAGCATCAGTGCTAGGTGTTTGCAGGTACTTGCTGAGGACAGTGTAGTTATAACATGCAGTGATCTAGTACTAAATTGCTTTGTGTATCTTTTAAGGCTTTTTTTAAACATGGTAAGTTCAACTGGTTTACTATTTTGGATTCCTTTTTGTCCTAAATTAACAAGGGCTGCAAAAAAATTCATGGAAAAGTGCCATCCAAGCACTGACAGCTGGTGCTGGACTGAGGCATTGATTTTTAATTTCTTTAATTTTTGTTTTGTTTTATACAAGCCTTTTGTGTAGGAATTACTTGGATATCCAATCTGGCACTAATTTGTAAGTTGGCGTGCTACTTCACTTTAATTTCAAGTATGTGTAAAAAACCTGATTGCCAAACTTAATCAGCTAGTGAAGTTTTCATATGCAGACTGCTCACATCAATTACATTCCTGGATTCTTCCTGCCTTCCCCATAACCATAGATTGTGTGTGCTTTGAGTTTGCCTTTTTTCTCTCCCTTTTGAGCTCTCTTCTGCTGGGAAGGTGGGTGCTGAAGGGCAGGGACTGCTGGAATTCCTAGTGCTGATATCGCTTGTGCCCTCTTTCCTGGCCACTGCTGGAGGTAGCTGTTGGCTGTAGAGTCTGAGTCCCACCTGGACTCAGGTGTGTCTGAGTCCCACCTGTCTTCAAATAAGTAATAATGGTTCCATTCATCTGGGAAGGGTTAAGTCTTACCTGGCTTCAAGGATAATGCCTTGGTGTTGATGTGACCATGCCTCTGCCAAGTGAAAATTATTTTCTGTGGATAAAGATGGCAGAAAGGGGAAAACCAAAAAACTTTGCTGGGATGGATAACAATAAAAACAGCTGGAAGGGGAAAACTTACTGTTAATTGAGCCTTCTCAGGGCTTCTTATGTGTATTCCTCTTAGCTAGTCTCTTGAATTGGAGAAACTCTATACCATGGGAGCTCTCTGATCTTCAGAAATTTTGCAGCACTGTGCTTCCAACTTGTTCTCCTCTCTCAGCGCATTGTTTGTAATAGCTTTTTTTCAGATGAATGTACTTGGTTGCTCCAAGATTAGCACACATCACCCAGCACAAAAGCTGCTCATTTTTCACAGAACACTAGTGCACATCAATCCGGCAGTGGATTTTCAGAGCTCTGCTGCCTGTGACTATCTCAAGGATTATCTGCTTCATTGGACTGGGGCAAAATGCATCTTCAGAGGAGTACTGTGTCCTTGTGTCCTGGTACTGAAATGTGAATGTGTTGATTAGACATTAAGCTGCTTTGGAGGTGGGGTGGAGGAACAAGAGGCCTTGGATCTCTTTGCTGTGTGTGTCTGGAGTCATGAAATCTTGAATTGTAAACAGGAGAATTAAGTGGAGGGGAAATGGTGAAGGTACATCTAATTGTTTCAAGGCAGTAGATTAAAGTTACTGAAATCTCGAGCTTTTGTTAAAAGTCAAATTCTGCAAACCTGTTCAAAGAGGCAAAAAGAAAATAAAAAACCCCAGAAGCCACCGTAAGATGTGTAGTAGGAGAGATGAAATTAGATGATGTTGATCGCAAACACAAAAGGGTGAGGGCAGGGGGAGAATTCCTTTTGACATCTTAGAATCATGAAGCAGTCCAGGTTGGAAATACAGTGAAGTTCAGCAATCAACCTAACACTGCCAAAACCACCACTAAACCTTGTCCCTCAGCGCTACATCTACCCAGCATTTGAGTATCTCCAGGGATGGTGACTCCACCACTTCCCTAGGCAGCATATTCCAATGCTTGATAACTCCTTCTGAGAATATTAATATTTCCTAATCACAGAATGACCCGGGTTGGAAGGGACCTCAAGGATCATGTAGTTCCAGCCCCCCTGCCTAGCAGGCCCACCAAACAAACACATTTACTAGATCAGGTTGCCCAGGGCCCTGTCCAACCTGGCATTGAACACCTCCAAGGACGGGGCATCCACAACCTCCCTCGGCAGCCTGTTCCAGGACCTAAGCACTCTACTAATATCCATCTTAAACCTCCCCTTTTTCCTCTTGTTCTGTTGTCTTGTACTTGGTAGCAGAGACCAATACCCCTCCCCCACCTTACTACTCCTCCTTTTCTCTGGACTGAGCAATCCCAGCTTCCTCAGCTGCTCCTTGTAAGACTTCCTCTGGTTAAGAAGGAAGCTGCCCAGTGCAAGTTGTCAGCAGCATGTTGGGGTAAAGTGTGTAAGGGGACACTTTGCTTTTAGTCTTGTCTGTTTCCATCCTCCCACCTCTATAGTATTAGGCTGTGGCTGTTGCTAGAAACTCATTAAAGACAGTTGGATGCACTTGAGGGAAACTGTTGTGTGGCAGCAACTCTCCTGTTCTGCAGATTGAGAATGTGAAGAGGTGGAAGGAGGAGATTTCCCTTAACAAAGGTAAGCTTAAACACAAAACCAAGGTGGTTTGATGCTTGGAGATACTTGGAAATACTGCAGTTAGCCCATCTCAACAGCTATTCTATGGATACACAGCTGAGAGAAATGCAGGGAGAGAAGATTTGTGAGACTTCATAAACTCGGTCATTCCTGGTTGCTACCTGCATTTAATTCTTCTGTAGGTGGGATCCTACAAGAAGAGAAAAGGATATTTTTAGACTTCTAGTGTGAAAAATTACAATAAATTACAACATCTATTGAACCCTTTTCGGGGTTTTTTTTTAGGTTATTTTTTTTGTGGCATATAACTCAGGAAATTGACATTATGGGCTCCTGCTTCATTGCTTTGCCTGTACTCCCATTCTTTAGTTCCCCATTCTTCCCAGGGCCTGCTGTGGTGGTTTTGTAGAGTGGATGAGTTAAATTTTGAGATAATTTTGTGTGATGTTTCCTGAGAGAATCAGGGTATGTTTCATAGTTTGTTAGTGAAGTAAAATCTATGTTTTTGGGATATACCCAGTCTTAACTGAGTTAGTGAAATGGGTCATAGGAGTATAACCTGAACTGAGTTCAGTCTGGTTTGATTTAGAAGGCTTCTAAACTACAAGAGATGGGAAAGAGATGATTTAGGCCACATATCATATTTGCGGCTTTACTTTTCCTTTAGCTGCTATTCAGGTTCTTTTAGGCTAAAAATAGGCCTGGTCTGACTGCAGCTTTTCTGCTCTTAGGAATTGTTGTACACAGAAGCTTCTGGCAGGCAGGTGATGCAAGCAGTGATCCAGAAATAGGTAGCCAGTTTTCGAGAGGGCACTTTATTTTCTGGCCTTCTCTTTCAGCCTCTTTTCACCAAATAAATTGATGTATTGAAATTGTCAAAAATTGGCTGAACAATGAACATTTCCTACCTGATAATTTATTTTCTGAGGCCAGTGTTTTCTGCAACTCTATTCTCTGTGCTATGGCAATATTTAATTTGTAGGTCTTCATTTGGTAGTAGCTTTGCATACTTAATTTACTGGAAGGATTGATGTTGCCAATCATTGGGGAAGTTCTCTTGTTACCTGTTTGGCATGCAAAAGTGCCCCTTATTTTGGGGCACTGAAAGCATAAATACTATCCAGAAAAGAGGAGAAAAAAAAAAAATCCCTTTAACATGGTTATCCAACAGAAATATTTTCCCACCTTTATTAAGACTGAGTTCTAAGACTAGCGATTTCCAACTCAACGTCCCAGCATTATCAGCTTCTCCTGCTAGCCCAGAAATTAAAGGTAAAGGGATGAACTGTGTGGAGAGCAGCTCTGCTGGAAAGAGCTGAACATGGGTTAGTGGTGTTCCCCGGCAGCAAATGTAGGCAACAGCATCCCACATTGCACTAGAGAGAGCACAGCAAGGAAGGGATTATTCCCCCTTGGCTTCTTATCCCCAGAAGAGAGATTTTTGAAATCTCTCTGGGTTTTCTAAGATCCAACTGGGTAAATATTTTACTATGACATGGTGCAATTCCAAACTTGGCTGTCTTTACAATCAAAATTGAGTGTAGGCATTTACTAATGACTAAGAATAAAAAAAGTTTATATACAGGTTAAATAATTTTGCAGTTTTGTGGTACATCAGTCTTAAGTTCAGAGAGGAATTCTCTGAAATTTCCAGTAAATTTAATGGAAATGACAAGGGTCTTTGCAGCTGAAACTTATGAGAGATTTCCACTTCAACTACCTGAAAATTACGTCTGCTTTTCTTAAAAGGCTTTAAGCTTTCACTAGTTTTTCTTATTTCTGTTTTCAATATTGAGTGAAGTAACACCTGTGCTCAGAAGCTGTTTATGTCCCTGTGTTTACCTCTGTCCCAGCAGATTATCTCCAAATTCTTCCAGAGTAAGTAGTTAACTTGATTTGACAGCAGTTATGGGGAGGTGCCATAATTCCATATACAGGATATTCTAGGATGAGCAATTCTGGGAGATATCAACCAAAAATAGTATCCAAAAGCTGTCTAAAAATTTAAATATTTGGTAGAATTAGGAATATGAAATGCAAAAAGAAGAAAAAAATTCTACTCTCATCCTATATGCGGAATTTGAAGAATAAGGACTGATAGGTGAGTGGCCAGAACATTGTGGCATATGCCCATGGAGATGCTTATTGATGATCTGCTTATTTTTCAAGTTATTTTCTGAAAATTAAACTTCTTCAGCCCCAAAACATCCATGTAAGCACCCCACGTTAGTCTTAGTAAGTACAGTGACTAAATGATTAGTTCATCTAAAATCATGTTAACAAACAGCTTGATCTTAGCATAGAATCACCTATGGAAGTAAAAATTCTACATAAATTACTCTGATGGCTCATTGCTCTTTAGTCTATGACAAAAAAGTAAAGCTAGATCCATTGGATGCCTTATGAAACAAGTAATTCAGATTAAAATTATGATTTATGTTCTTGGAAAAATATATCCATAGTCTTCACTGCTTGTGGTATTCAAATATAAACTGGATACTGTAATTTAGGCTTATTTCTAGTTTTGACACTAAATAAATGAGATGCGTTTTATGTGGGTGGCCCAATGAAAATTGCCCCAGAACTGTCTTAAAATATTACTGTTTGTTTTCAAGAAGATTTTATGAAACAGTGAATAAATATGGAACAGGCTGTCATTAGGTCTGGCCATGGAATACCAGTAGTTTACTCCCTCTGCAAATGGCATGATACCCCAAATCTTTCAGTTGATGTTAACAACACACAGATTGCCTGTTGCCCATTATTTGAAAGCGTAAATCATGGCTTAAGGAGAGCTGATTACTTTAAATGCCTGAAACTATACATTCTTTCTTAATCACTGTATCCTCTTAAGCTACATCAGGGCTAGTTTCAGTGATTGTTTTGTAGTATTACCTTCTGGGAAGCTTTTTCAGATGAGCTACTCAGAAGTTGATTCAAAGTTAGTGTAAATAGTACGATTTTCCCTAGTGTAGCTTTACTTGCTTAAAAGTGAGGCCAGATCAGTTTCTTTAACATAAATTTCTCATTTCATGAAGTACAGTAACACTTGCTGCTGTGTCACGCAGCATGGTGATAAAAAACTTGAGTAGTAAAAGCATATTTTTGCTGCAAAAGTGTCTATTTTTGCATCATGCAGCTATTGAGAATTTTTTTTCTGTCAACTTTTAAAGAAAGGTCTTTATTAAGTAGTTGACCCTAATTTTGTGAAATACCTACACTGCATAGAGGTATGGACCCATTGTTCTAAATCCACTGTTCTAAAAACATTAGAAAACATTACATGGGATAATCAAAGTTCCTGTGAGCCAAACAGGTGGAAGTGTGGGAAATCCTGCCATTCCTGAATTATCTGTATGCCACTGATAAAACTTTTATCATGGGTTTCCACAACACATTATTTGCATGCTCCCCGATATGATAGTTTAGTTTTTGTTCTGTGCATTTCTACTTAAAACATAATTTATGATTCCTAAAATTTTATGAGTCCCACAACAAAGAATGTTTGTGTTCTGGGACTGCCAGCTCTCTTATCACTGGTTGTATCAACATCTCTCTTCGTGAACTGTACATCTTCTGAGTGGCAGACATGCTTTTCCTATTAACAGCAGTAAATGAGTCAGCATGATTATCACCCAGTGATATGTATTGATGTCAGCCAAAATAAGCTTCAGTGTGAAGCACCTGAGGATGCCACTTTGGAGGTGTGTATCCTAACTAAATTCTATGGGCAGCTTATGCACTTAAATGTGTACTTCAGCATTTTGAACAAGTAAGGTGTATGTAACTCAAACAGTTATATTAATAGAATTTGCTGGAATAGAAACTTGAAAAGAGGTAGTTAAAATACATAAAGAAAATATTTTGAATATATGCATTTTAAGTCATATGAAAGAAAACATTAAACAGTAATATTTTCAGTGACTGCAGCAACAATCTTCAAAAGGATTAAGCTTTAGTTTTGAGATCTGATGATAAAGGGTTGGGAAGACATTGGGCAATTCTGGAAATCTGACTTCAGCTGCATGAATGGCACCCTTCTGAAAATTTTCAAATTAAATTAAAACCCCAGAGCTTTTGGTAAACTGGAAGTGAAACTCCTGAGATGCTTTAAAACAGGCTCAACCTCAGAGAGAGAGAGATAAGGTAAACGTCAGTTCTGTGTTCTGCAAACCAGTGTAATAAAGATGTGATTGCAGCCTAGTAGCAATTAAGAGACAGGACACTACCTGATGCAAGCAAAACGTCGATTTATTGTGTGCCTCGTTAGCTTAAATATCCTCTGGTTTCCGCGCGTTACAAACCTGTTGCCTACACACCTTGTTTAGACCACACCACACAGCCAATCGGCCACACGCAGCAGTCGCCATTCAAACCGACACCTCCAACAATAGCAAACCCCCTCCAGCAATCACGTCATCTTCTTAGCCTTTGTAAACAAGTGTTAACACTTACAGGCAGAAGCCCAGACATTCTTCACCCTGAATTAGTTTTGACTTTAATAACTCTGTTACATCTCTACTTGTCATCTAAGCTGCGGTACATGGGGGTCTGCTTTCTAGAGCAAATGCTACACAGACTGACCCAAAATATGGAACAAAATAATTGCAGTCCAGATAACTGTTCAGAAAAGGCTAAGCATGGTTAAATGGCTCATCTAAATATTGTGTCCAGTACTGGTAAAGAAAAATGTAACTAATAATGTATGGTTTTCAGAGGTTTTATCAATATTTAAAAAAATATTGTCGTTGTGGGGGACATTCAGAGCATCCAACTTCCTCTTAAGAAATTAGAGATTTTTATTCCTCAATAAATATTTAATCGGAACAGATTAAAAAAAATTAGCAAAATCTTCTTCAAGCCGCTACCGGATGAGCACTTCTCCATCAAAGTAAATAGTTAAACTGTAGTGTAGCTTATCTAAGCCATACTAATAAGCTATTAATCTGGCAATACAATTCAAATTCTAGCAAGTATAAATAAGGCAGACAGCTCAAATCCTTATTGAATACTAAGATTAGTAATTTGTTTATGGAAAGCTGACTATAAAATTACTTAAACATTGCATATTGGAACATTAAAATGCATAAAGATACAGAATTTTGGGAAATCTCTAGCTAATGAACTAAGCATGATATTATAATATTTTCTGTTGTACAGTTACATATTTCCTCATGAAAATGGCAACTGTAATGCAAACATTGCATATTCATTCTGTATAGTACTAAGGAAACTTCTGCACTAGGTATGTCCCATCTGACTCGGAACACCACGTTATGTCCTGCTCTGTTGTATATTTTGGTTGACCAATTTGTTTTAAAGTTGTTCTCTTCTGTAAATAGCATGCAACTACATCAGCAGAATTCATTACCCGTTCTAGCTGTCAGTCTTGAAATAATCTTATCTGTGTTATCTTGTTCCTAAAAAGCCTCTGACAGACCAGAATTGCATCAGAATTACTGAACCCTTTGGGGGCTACCAAGAACAATTAAAAGACAGGAGTACTAGCCCATTTAAGCACCCTTTTTGCTATAGAGATCAGTCAGCAGAATTAGCTGGGAGAAGAGCTTGAGCAAGAAGACGGGCCAGGTTAGAGAGCAGAACATCTTTTCAGTTTGTTTCATTCTGGTGATTTGCTCTTAAAGAGGTTTACAGTCCTGACCAAAGCTTATTGTTAACAGCTATCTTTGATAATCTGCGTGGAAGGGTAAAATCCTAGGAGATTGGTGAAGGAAAAGTTTTTATTGAGAAAGACAGAATTACAGTCCCGATTCTTTAATATCAAATGTCATAGCACCCTGGGATATATGTGCAAGTTATTTCAGAGCACTTGGAAGATAACAAAGAGACAAGCAGAAGGCTCTGTGGGCTTATCAAGAACAAATCATGTCAAACCAAATTATTTTCTTGTAGAACAAGGAAACAGATCTTTTGAGTGGAACAGAAGGTACAAACAGTTATTATAACTTGACACGGGCAAGGCCTTCGTGGCATTGCCTTCCATGACATTTTTAAGAACAAGTTTAGCAGATGAATGAGTTTCTTATTGTTGAGAAAAAAAACTTAACACTAAATAGTATTTCAGTTTCAAATTGTAAGAATGTCTTCCAAGTTTGTGTATTTTACTGATATTTGCGACATTTGACAATGATCAGTACAGAAAAGATGATGAATTAGTTTGGTAAGCACAGCAGTGTTTTTTATCTCAACATGTGGAGGGATTTGAACAAATGTTGACAGAAAAGTAACCTTAAGGAAAAAAAAGTTGTAGCATAAGCAACTTTTTATGTATGTATATATTTGAATTCCTTACGTTAGCAGAGTGGCTATATAGTAAACACGAGAACCCACTCTTATCTGGGATGGAGGGGGAGGAAGCGTGTGAGATAGAAGGCTTTGAAGGGGTGACTCGGAGCTCGGGAAGCAGCAGAGGGAGCCGGTGCGGCGCCGAACGGGCGCTGCTGGTGCAGGGAAGGAAAAGAGGGTTGGCGGGCGGTGGAGGAGCGGGGACGGGTCGGGTCGGTGCAGCCAGCATGTGGGGGGCTGGGCTCGTGTTCAGGCCAGCAGAAACCCTGGTGAATTAGTTTTCAGTTCAGTCAGCATTACCCGTCGTTTTGGCTCGTTTTGATATAGGTTTCAACTCCATGTGAAGCACAAGGGTCTATATAAAAATTGTTAGCACGCTGCTGCCTGCCATCAGCCCTCTTGTGATCCTGGAACAAGAGGTGACCAGACATTAGATTTAATGCTTCACTTTTGCGGAAGGAAATTGGTAAGTCAGAGAAAGTGGATGATCTTCCATCTGTCCCTTAACTGATCTACAGACCATCTATCTTGCCTTCAATCAGAGGCAGTAAAAAGAAATCCCACAAAGACTAGAAAAATACAAATTTCTCTTTAAAAATCATCCGTTGGTAACCTCTGTTGAGAGGTTTTAAGAGAACGTATTTCTCTTAAAAATGAGAAACGACAAGAGTAATAATTTTTATGATTTTCACACTTCGGTGCTAGTAGAACCTCAGATTGCATTTATGAGCCAGTGAATGAAAAGCGAAGGGCGAATTCTTCTGAACAAAGCGTTCCTTTTCCAGGGTGTGTGCCTGACCCTGGGGCAGCTCCAGCCCGAGCTCTGTGGCGTTGGCACCCCCCAGGCCAGCCGCGGGCAGCGCCATCCCGGCGCTCCCGGACGGGTACTTCAGAAGCTGACCTCTCTCCTTTCAACCAGCGCAGCTCGGGACAGCCCTGCCGCCGTTCCGCCGTCTGGGGAAGAACCCTACAACCGGAGCTAAGCCTTGGCTCTGGGGACGAAGTAACTCCGGCCCTACTGTCCGCCGGTACTGGCCGGGGGGGCGGGCGGCTGCCCTCTGCCGGGCGGCGGCGGCGGGTGAGCGGCGGTTGGCTCCTCCCCGCCCGCCCGTTGCCCGGGGAACGGGAGGTAGGGAGCAGCCGGGCAGCCTCTGTCTCCAATTCCTCTTTCTTTCCCCGCCGGTGCCAGCAGCAGAGCGGCACCCGCACGGCCCGCCGCCATGCCCCGAGCCGCCCAGTTCTTCCTGCTGCTGCTGCTAGTGGCCCTGGCCCAGCGCCGCGCCTGCCTTCCCGGGCCGGCCACTGCCGTGCCCCTCGGCCGAGACCCCTGCCTCAGCCAGCCCTGCCGCAACAACGGCACCTGCTCGCCGGTGCCGGCCCGGGGCCCCGCCGCGCCCCACCGCCTCCAGCTGCTCCTTCTCCAGCCTTCGGCCGCCTACAGCTGCACCTGCCCCCCGGGTGTCACCGGCACCTTCTGCCAGGTAAGGGCAGTGCCCAGAGCCCCCGTCTCAGCGCCCTTCACGGGGTGTCCCCGCGTCCTTGTGCCCGTCCCTGCCCTTGGGTGTCCCAGCTCCATCCGCGGTGGCTCCTTACCGTCCTCTGGCCGCCTCACCCCACCCCACCCGGCCCCGCCTGCGGGCATCTCTGCCCGTTTGCCGGCCCGTCCTCCCCGGGCAGCGTGCAGCGGGCAGTGACCGTTACCCCGGCGGGCGGCGTCCCCTCAACCTCCCTCTCCTCGCCTGACGCTCGCAGCCGCTCCCTCGTTCCGACTCCACGCGCGGCGG
>VZTY01017665.1:19498-44634 GCA_013400935.1 Turnix velox
GGGCGCCGGGATGGCGAGCGAGAGACTGGGAGCCGTGCTGAGGTGAGAGCCGCTGCTCCCGGCGAGGAAGGGGCTGGTGGCAGGTGAACGGCACAGTTAGAGGGAATCGGAGCGCCTTCCAGGTTGATCTCAGTACCGGAGCCACCCCCACCGCCCAGTCCTTGCAATTTATTTAGCATTGACTTACTTTAAGGTAAAAGGACGGTCCTGGAAAGTGGTTGCAGTACTGCGTTGAATGCTATTAATTAAATTGTGTCTCCAGTAGTCATTTCTATAGGTTAGATGTGCTCCGTGTCGCCTTTCAGTGCTGCTTGGGTTGATTTTGAGTGCTGAAAGGTCATGAATGCTCAGGGTAGGAACGATGACCTAAAATACAGAGGCAGCGAACGGCACCTTTCAAAGATGTTTAGTCATACTGGAATCTAATGTAATATTGATCTAATTTAAATATTGCTACATGAAGGCTGTAATTTTTTCTCTCCCTCTAACATTAAGGATGAAAATCTGTGACATCATGTTCAGAATATAACGAAAACTTAATTGCCTCAATCTTCAGATAAAGAAAAGCAGACGTGGGGACAACGAGGCATATCCATGTGGTGCTCTGGGTTACTTTCTGTGACAGCAGTGTGCTAAACGCTGTATGGATCTGCAACCATTTCTTGGGATAATATTTTCTGTTTTAAGTGGATTTGACATAGAAGCAAATGAATCCAAGTAAACATAGCCTGCTTTTTAGCTTTTGATCATTCCTTGGTCAATAATGCCCAAATGATACCATTGAATAGATGAAAGGTATAGTAAGACTGAACGTGTAGGTGAGTAGAAAAGTCTTTGCAATGTAGGAGCATTATGCACAGTTGTGTGCTTGGCTTGAAATGCTTCACTTTATTCAGCTGAAAAACAAAAGTGAAAATATTGACACTAACGAGATTCTTTGAAATCAGAGAGATGAAAGCAGTTGAAATAGATTTCTCTGCCTGATTTTAGCTGTCGTCCTCTTAAGAGTTTACAATGTTTCTATCACTATGAAGGAAGAGAGCACTGTGTGTTTGCTTCTGCTTGTTGCTGTGAGGCTTAAGCGTCTGAAACCCATGACTGAAAGATTAATGACCCTTTCAAAGACTTAGTAAAATGTAATGCTTGCTGGCATCATACTTCCTGTGAAGTGCTATGCCTGGGGAAGTGGATTTGTTTTCCTAATAAAAGAGGCAATATTTTCATAGCATTTAAGCTGTTAATAAGAGGAGGCTTAGTGTCATATGTTTTGTTTCTTTTTATAAAATACTGAGTAATGACCCTTGTGAGGGAAAAGGATAAACAAATAAATGCCACTTCTAGCTATCAAGTCAGCAGTTGAAGTATGGGTGCAAGTTAACAATAAAAAGTTAATATGTTTTGAAATGTAACTTTAATGAACTGGAGAGCAGGCAGGTTATTGAAAAGGGTAATATGAAGACAATGCATTTGAAGTTGAAACTTTGCTCACTTTATCATTATAGGCAGTGAATAGATATTGTGGAAATGTATTGATTCTCCTATTGTTCTGTTGTCCATATGCCTAGTGGCTTGAACTTTTACAAAGAGAGGTATAAACAGTCACATTTTCAAATCTGATGAGAACAAATAATGGAAGACTTAAGATGACCATAAGGATATTTTCCTCTTATCCCTTTAGGGTTATGAGAAAACTGTGGACTAAATTAGGGGATGACTGGGATATATCTAGACAGAGGATTTTCAATTTACTGTTGAGATTGTTACCGAGAAGGTGGATTTGCAAAGGGGAGTACCAAGAGGGGAAAAAAGAACAGGAATTATTACGATTACATGCCTGGACCATGAAGGGTAAAGGGGCATTTTTTGATTTGGTGATGGAGCTGCAGTGTCTTGGAACCCTATTTCCCTAAAAATACAGATGTAATTTCATGTCACTTCTTGTAATAAAAGTGATATTTTGCTGATTCTGCTCAGGTGCACCAAGATGGTGCTGGGCACAGTGAAGTCAATTATGTAGAAGGATTGTTAACAGTCAAAGTTGGAGACTGCACATGAATTTTGTTGCTGAAGATTTTACTGTAATGGGTTTTGATGCACCTGGTGATGCTGGTATATGAAAAGCAGCAAGGAGTAAAACTGACATAAAATGCATAGTACTTCTAAAAAGCCCTTTCACCAAGTAAAGCATTTAACTTATGCTAGTACCATGATCTTATGTTATAATTAGTTTAGCAACTTATTATTTATTTAACAATTGAAATTACAGGTCATCTTACTACATCCATCTCATGAATTATGTATTGTGGATATATCTCACATTACTTATGGTTTGAATATACTTAGTTTTGTAAACTTCAGGTCTGTTTTTCTATAGATTGGTTTCTCCATTACAGGCTACTGCTTTAATCTTGATCCATTTCTTTTAATTGTTGAGGGTTTTTCCCAATTTTGTACATTTCTAGTCCATATAGAAAAGAAATAGAATTGATGGTTTGAAATGTCTTAAACTTTTTCTGAGCAGAGAAATCACATGCATTCTAAGGAAATGGTACAAAAATTATTGTGGATTAAACTGCCCCTCTGTGGGAATTTGAAATTGAGTTCTCAGCTCTGCGTGGAGAGAATTTGAAGAAATAAATCAAACTGAGTGACAGATACTGAAGATGAACTTTAACCTTTATTCTCTAATGACTACTCTGTTATTTCTAGTGACATGGGTAATCCAATACAATTGCTTTTCTTGATTAGGGAGGTTTTATGTAAAAACTGTTTTGTGTTAGTGTTTAGCTACTAACTGAGAAGTTAAAGATTCATTGGTAGACGTGCCCATTTGCTTAAAAATGCAGAATGTGAACTTAGTTAATTGCATTAAATTGTATGAAGTTTATGTGGTTCCATGCTCGTCTTAATTGCATTAAGAGACTACCATGTGAGAAAACATATACTTCATTTGCTTCATTTGCCTCTATTGGTTTTTTGTGTTTTGTTTTTGATTTTTTTTTTCTTCTTAGTTTGATAATTTTCCCTCATTTACTTTACTTTGGTGCTTTTTAATTTGCTTTTTGTTATTTGTAGATTTCTAGTTTTGATTACTGGTGCAAACAGTGTCCCAGCATACTAACCCCACATTCTGACTTGGCATCAGTTCTCTTCTGTATAGTCTGATTAGTGGTGACCAGATGCTCCATTCCTGAGTGACATGATAGCCACCGATTTAATAGCATTTTTGAATTGGCATTGCAATTATTATTTTAGTAGCAAAATGATCTCTTTGATCTTCAGGTAGATTTGTTGCATTCACTCTAATGGCTGTCTTTCCACATCTATAGTGGAAAATATTTTTAAAATCTAACTGTTGACAGCTTGTTCAAAATGGAATTTCAGAAAGGTGCAACCTGAATTTAAAAACAGACAGACAGTAGTTAGTATTTTAAATGTTGTTCTTGGAATGATAATTTTTCCCCTTGTCTGAATTTCTGCCAGATTGTTTTTCTTCCTTTTTTTAGTGCTTCTGAATATCAGTTTTGTTGGTCTTGGTTATGGTATTTGAGTATTTGCAAACTTTAACACAGCAATTCAGTTTTTCATTGTGTCCCCTGCTTCTGTTTTTTTAATCTGTGCTGGATTTTTGTTTCTTTGAATTTCTTTCTGTTCTTATTGCATTTCTGATAATTTGCTGTTTAATACTGAATGCAGAAATCTGGGGTTAGCAAACTGCTATAGGAAGGATTATTGTTTCTTGACTCAATGGTCTAATACTTCAGAGTAAGTGGTACAAAATTTCATTGGCCTGGTTATTCCAGGTTGCACTTAACAGCACATCCTTTAATCTAACTGCTAAATCACCTTCATGTGAGTATCCTGATTAATTCTTCATGAGGTCTTGTTTTCTATTAAGGGCTGACATCCTTTCTGAAAGGTCTCTAAATAAGCCTTGAATTCACCATGATTTCTCCAATATATTTAGGTCCTCCCCTCAGTTCTGCACTCATTAATGAAGACTACATACATAGATTATGCGGTTATTGTGATGCAAGTGTTTTGTTAGGTGTCCACTTCATTTGTTTTTATCTTCAATAAGAGTAAATTGTATAGTTAGAAGATGCCCTGTAGTTTTCTTGTTGTATTTGAATTTAGTTTAGCTTGCATTTTGAGGTACTGTGTCACTTCCTTCTGACTAACTCTGCAAACTCTTGGAGCACCTGAAAGTTAAATGCTAGCATTGCTGCTAGCTTTATGTGTGAGAAGAGGCTGTGAGAGTTCAGTTTATTTCTCTTGAAGAAGAGGAGGCTACGGGGGAGCCAAGTGCCATCCTCAACTACTTAATGGGTGATCACAGAGTAAATACACATTTTTTCCTTCAAATAACAATTATATGTACCACAGGACTGATTTGCTTTCCATTTGTTTTTGTGTTCAAGTTAAGTGTTGCTCATGTACAAATGATCTTTGATCTCTTGTGTTAGCAGTGAAACTAATGAAGTTCTGCAGTATGGCCACGTGAGGTATCAAATATGGGAGATTTTAGTACAGAATGAATGAACATGAGAAATAGTTTGTGTGCTCAATTTATTTTTAGATATTATAACATCTGCTTTCTATAAGTGTAGTAGAAATAAATTTCCAGTCAGAAACGTAAGCTTTTTAAATTAGCATCTTGCCTTCAAGCAAATCAGTGAAAAATTTGTGAGTGAGAACAGTCAATGCAGTCAATGAAGAATTGTGCTATGATTTTTGCCATGGGATCTAAACAAATTATTCTGAGTTTCTGTAGAATAAACCTGGAGTAATGTAACAATAGAAACTCTCAATTATAGAAGTGGTTATTATTTGGGTAGTTATTATCTACATAATAACCTTTGTGAATCTTTGTATTTTCTCTTTCAATACCTTGAAATGCTTCCTTTAAGTCTGTTCAAAATAGTTATTTTAAAATAGGCCATTACATAGTGAAAATGATTTGGTTTCCAAAAATTCCATCATGTAAGTGGAAGCTTTAAGTATTGGTTTTACTTATTTCTCCTGAAAAAGATTGCAGAATAACATCAGGTACAAAGTAACTGAATAACACAAGAAGATGTGCTGTACTAAGGTTCTTGATCTTTTTATTATGTCATGTTTTGTTGCAATTTATATTCTTAGATCTGAAAGCATAGCTTTGCAATATCTGTTTAGAAACCAGTGCTTGAAAATACCTAACTTGCTATTGTAATTAGTCTACATTTAGATCCGGAAATCCTCTTTAGTGGAGTAGGTTTCCAATGTGCTAGGAGAATACTTTATCTTGAATACAAGATAAGAAACAATAGAATATGGCTAGGAAGATAAAACCCCAAGAATATTATGTGATATACTGGAACTATATTACTTGATTTGGTATTACAGAAGGCAGAAATACTCTCCTCTTTCTGAAGGTGCTCAGAGAATCTTCTACATATTGCCTTTCTAAAAAGGACATATTGGAGATCAATAATTTCAGAGGTGACATTTAGCAGGATTTCAGCTTGATCATGGGTTCACAAGACCAGAAAAATTAGAAGATGATGCAAGAAATTAGTTTTATGTATTTTTCAAATTTGCCTTACTTTCTCTTACAACTTTACAGTCTGTACTAAGTATAACCATTGTACTGTATTATTTAGTTTATTATTATGTGATTAATCTGAAAAAGATCTGAAAACTATATAAAGGAAAGTTTGAAACTGATACACTGTGACTAGGAATAGGAGTATCAGGTTATGGTGCTTTGACTTCTTGCTGCCTTGTTGAGTCATGCTGAGAAAAACTCTTGACACATTCTTGGCTTTCTCCTCTATAAATGCAGATAATTCTGGGCGTTCAGAAAGTTAATTTGTGAATGCATATGAAGGCTTTTATAAAGAAGGCTGAGTAAACAGCACTTTACAAGGAAGCATCATACTAAAATGCCGGGTTCTGAATTATATGTCATTAGCTCCTCAGTATGTATTTAAATTGTAAGAAAGAAAGCCTTTTTATTAAAAAGAATACTCAGCAGTTTAGACTATTTTTTTTGTCTGACAAATATTCAGGCTAGTAGTATGCAGATTAATTTGGTTTCACAAAGTTCTTTCCCACTGGAAGAAGGGGTGATAGTTCAGCGATTAGTATTTCAAATGCTTTTGTAGCAAAGGTATCTGTGAACAAAGTACTTTTGAATAAGGTAAGAATTGGATTCAATTTGACTGTGAAAGTAGGCTTGTTATAATGAGATAAGGTCACTGAATGTTAATGATTTTGGGAACTTTATCGCACTTTGTTATTAGTTACAACAGCCTCCTTATTGTGAGTTTGAGAAGACTTTTGGGTATCTTCAGGAAGAGCAGCTCTAAGAAGAGTAACTGCTTTTATTTACACACAGTTTCACTGCCTTTATACTGAACCTAATGAGACTGAAGCTCGCTTTTGATAATGTGTAAGAGAAGAAACAATTTCTGCTAAACATGCATATTTTAAATTAATTGTGATTATTTGTGTGAGAACCTAAGTGTTTAGGTGATGGTGTGTTGAGTAATTAATCCTCACTGAGCCTTAGTATTCCAAAATGCAAATACAAAAAAGGTGTGCAGGTAACACCAGAAGAGAGCAGAAACTGATTTGGAATGCTGATCCCTTCTATGAATGAATAGTGCTTAATCCCTTGATATCAAGTTCAGGCAACTTTACTTTAAGACAGAGAGGGCAGAAATATATATGACCAAGACAAAGGACAGCATAAGTGATTAGGAAATGTGGGAAGAAATTAATAACCTGGGAGAAACAACTTGTTCGCTTTTATAAGACAGAGCCTGAATAAAAGGCAATCTTGTGACAAGGACAATACTTTTGAAAAAGGTAACAGGAATGAGACAATACATTCTTTTGGGCATCAACTAGTCATCAGCTGATGTGGTTAAGGAGAATACAAAGACAATTTTCTGTAATTTTCCAGACCTGGTACATTGCCTGGTACCTGCTATGTGGCCTCCCTTTGAAGTATTTGATAGTAATGTTTATGCTTCTTATTCAGCACTGATGATTTGTGATTTAAATTCAGCAAATCTGTAAAAATTAATGCAAATTTTGGTTTTGTTTTAATGATTTTGAAACATCTACAGTTTCTTCTGCTGAAGAACTTAGAGAAATTATTAAATAAACTTAATCAAAATCAAATTTACTTATGAATCTTGGTAGTAGCAGACCAGTGGCTTAGGTTTCATACAGACTTAGCAGTGTACTAATAACATATGATTGCCTTAATACTTATCTAATTTTCAGGCAAATATAACTCAACATTATTAAACAAAAGTAAGAAAAGATGGCCACGTAGAAGTCTAATTTATGAGCTAAGTGTCTTTTGTGTTAAGAGTTCCAATTATGCTATCTGGTTGTGAAGAAATTTTTGCTGGCACTTAGTCACTGTGGAACAGCGAGGTTCTGTTCTTGTTTGTAGGGGTCTGAGAAACTTTCTCATTTGATTATGCCTTTGAATTTCACTGAGTTGAATTACAGGAAGTTTGTTGAGATCTGATACTTGATGAATTCTTTTTAAGGCTAGAGTGTACTGTGTGATGATGGCATATGTGACAATTGAAGAAAATGGTGTTGAGTCCCCTGGGAAATTAAAATGTTTAATTGAAGGAAGGACAAATTGACTTAATTTACATAATTGTAATAGGATTCTAATGTTAAAATTTTTGTAGCTGTTACCTCTTAAAAATAATGGAAAGGTACTAGACTGATATTACAGAAATCCTTGATATTCCATTTGAGGGTGTAAGGGGATGCTAAAAATTTTCTTTAAAGGCCTTCTGTGACATCTGCGACATCACCTAAAGGTGAAGTAAGCTCACAGTAATTTCTTTGTCTATAAAAATAATAAATGTAAGCTTAGAACTAGTTATTTCAGTGACCATTTGAGCCTGGATTTCTTGGTGTTCCTGAAATGGAGCAAGGTCAGCTGAGCCACTTGATTCCAGAATTCCTTTATCTATGATTTAGCAGTTTCCCTTGCAACATCAGATATTAGCTCTTTCTGCATTTGATTGAGGAAGGAAGGATTAATAATTACACTGACTCTGCTCTTTCACAAATGTCTGCTTAAGAGCAACATATCAGATTTACCAATTACAGGTATGCTCTCTGATTATCGTGTCCTGCTGGAAGTAGCATGGATCAAACCAGGGTATGGGCCAAAACCCCAATGTCTTTGATTTAGGAATATGGATAATTTTCTGTTAGTATTACGTATTAGTGAGTGATTTAACAGCATTTTTTTAATAGGAGGTTATCAGTTGAAGGATACTTTGGAATGACAGGGAAGCTAGCAAACACTACTGTGTAACTAACTTAAAGCAAAAACAAACAAATGTAACATCTTAGTTGATTTCTGCATGATATATAATGCTTTCCTACTTTGCAATCAGTACTGCAGCAGCTTCCACCTTGTGATTTCTGGTTCTGAGGACAATGTATTTCTCTATAATAAAATCCTTACAACCAATTATATTCTGTACTTTCAGATTTTCTAAGCCTCTTGCCTAGGGTATGAAAGCAGACCCCATTTGGAAGTGGGCTTTTTACTGCATGTGGCTATAGACCCCTGAGAGCTTCTGGCTTGTAGAAGGTCTTCCAGGCTCCTTGACACTAAGCAGGGCAGTTCTGTGAAGCTGAGAAGTCTTGAGAGCTTCAAGGTACACTGGCCATCTTAAGGCTTTTAAATTATCTTCTGTGACTTTGAGCTCAGAGCTTCAAATTGCTGTTTTTCCAAATCTTCTTCAGGTAGAACCCTAGTGTTGCTATAGGGAAGGTAGCTTCAACAGAAAGCTTTGATCAGAGGCATACCCATGATTTGACCTTCTCTGATCAGGGGTGCCAGAACTAAACTCTTTTTATTCAAGGAACTGTCATTTTCTGATAACCCCTATGTAGACTCAGAAGTTTCTACCAACTGTGTGGTACAGTGGCATCCAGTGGGACAAGTCGGAGTATTTAGTTGTGTATTGATTCAAATGTTTATGTTGGCATTACCTAAATTAATTTTGGAAATAATTGTAGAACTTTAGCATCAGTTGTTGATATACGCAGTTTATTTTCCTCTGTCATTTTAAAATAACACAGGTGAGGTTCTGTATGTCTTTCAAGAGAATTTTAAATGTGTTAGGTTAATTTTGGAGAACTTTAATATATGGATGCATAAAAGACTGCAAAGACTTGGGTGTAAATTTGCTAGCTATATTTTGTTCAAGCTGTTGATGCTTCTGGTGGTAACACTACACTAAAAGTTGGACTGAGATGGCTTATGTGTGTTTACTGTGGGGTACAACTATGTAAGGATGTGTTAAAGTAGCTGATGCTCTGCAAGCTCATCTGTTTCATCCTGTAGTAACTTGCCTGTTTATTTGTGGTGATAGATATCAATGGAGCTGATTCCTAGGATCCAAAAATGCTGCCAGTTGGAAGCAGGATGAACAACAAATCGTCTTTTTGGCTGAGCTGAGATGATGTACATTTTGGATATTTTTTACACTAGAATCTGTGGTTTACTTTGTTTAATAAAACATTTAGTTACCTTTCCCCTCTGATTTTTCTAAATCCAAAGCATCTTCCTTCTTTATTGCACCATATTGTTTTTTGTCTCACAAATTTCAAACTGCCATAATAATCCATCTTGTTTTCAGTTACTTCAGATCTTGATTTCCCCCCCTCTCTTTTTTCCCCTCTATTCTAGTGTGTTCACAGAAAATGGCATATGGTGGAGATTGTGTCCTTCATTTTAGGAAAATTTATTTTGTAAGGATAATAAAACCAAACCATGAGGAAACACAAGCTGATGCAAGGATGCTAATAAGCTGTGGAATGAGCAGAATAGTAAGACATCTATTGTCCCTTTAGCCCTCATGATATATGTGGGATGAAGAAGCGTATGGAATATGACACTATGCATTTTTGTTTTATTTACGACATCAAATACAGGCAGTGACAAAAAGGAAAAACATGAAATTTTAAGTTTGTGGGTTGAATAGTAAGCTTGTGTAACAAATAAGCTGAGGTTTTTGTCATAGATAATAATAGAATGAAGAAATTGATACATTTGTGACTGTGTTCTGGAATTGGGCAATTATAGAAGCTTTAATATATAAAATATAGTCTGAGCATTGGAAGTGTGCATTGCTGTGTTTCCTAGTTTGGAAAGGAAGAACTCTTTCTGGGTCTTAGGCTGTCATATTCATATACAGTAGTGCTGCTTCTGAACCACCAAGCTGCCTTTGCAGTATTTGAAATAATTTTGAGGATACTAACTAGATGCCTAAATAGATATAAGTGACCATCAAAAGGCAATGTATTTGAAACAATTTCTACATATGTTTTAATGGTTTTGTTCTACAAGAATAACATCTGTTCAGTTCCAAATTAGTTCAATGCCTAAGACTTTATTTTTCACTCTGGTTGCGGGAATGTAGTCTTTGTAGCTTCTATTGATGTCTTTTAACTCTGAGTTACATAAACTTACAAAAATATTCTTTGTTTTCCTTTTAGACAAAAAGGATTTTGATGGTGAAAAAGCCTGGAAGCATTTTTTCTTGCTTGAATTGCATTTCAGTGGCATTGTGGGATTTTAATTTCAGTACTGAGAGTTCTTCAGGTATAAAGCCAAGGTGGTCAGCTTGATTTTTTTCTGTGCCTCAGCTAGTGAATTCTCTTAATACATCTTGGAGAATTTTACTATTAGCCTTATCTTCAGCAGGTCTGAATAAATGCATTAACGATGGCGCATAGTGTTCCAGATATTTCTCACTCCTGGATGTAGGACAGGTTTATGAATTTCTGTATGCCTATTATATGGTATGTATCAGTGTTCAAATCACTTTTACAGTTGTCTGTATAGAAAGGCAGCATTGTTTGTAATACATAAGCAGACACAGACATATGCAGTAGTACTTCATAAGAATATAAATAGATTTTTTTTGCATCGAGGTATGAATCTGAATACACAAGAAATGGTTTAGAGAAAAAATAGTCTATTTTCACTGCTGATGATTTCCCAAATATAAAACGATATTTTATTCTCCTTTCCTTATTTCTATAGTAAATGTGATTTGTATTTCTGTAGTGACTACTAGACAATCCACTAGAAGAATTCAGTTACTTTCATTTACTCCTGTTACAGAATTTTCATAGGTAAAATATTATTGTTCGTCAGTAGTAATTGCGGCACTGACCAACTTTTAAATTGTGAATATTTAAGTAAAAAAGCACTTAAGGAATACAGTAGATTTCCTTACCTTTAACTAACTTCTTAATCCTGTCCAATTTTAAGTAATGCTGGTTTTAGTTCTTGTTTCCATTTTGACTATTAACTAATGTAGAAGTTGCATAGTTTTTGCTGAGGTTATACTGCTTAGCCGTCTCCATCAATTTGGAAGGTGGAGTGGATTGCATCTACTCTTATTTCAGAATGAATTATAGTTCTTCAAGAAAACAAGCTATTTCTTTAAAACTCCTTTCTGTGAAATACACTGGAGTTCAGTCCTTATCACAGAATCACAGAATGTCAAGGATTGGAAAGGACCTTGAGATCATCTAGTCCAATTCCATCTACCAGAGCAGGAACACCTAGATCAGGTCACACAGGGAAGCATCCAGGTGAGTTTTGAATGTCTCCAGAGAAGGAGACTCCACAACCTCTCCGGGCAGCCTGTGCCACTGTTCTGTCACACTCACTGTGAAAAAGTTTTTTCTTCTTTTTCTGTGGAACCTCCTCTGTGTTCCAGCTTTCACCCACTGCCACTTGTCCTCTTGGAGGTCACTGAGAGGAGCTTGGCTCCATCCTCCTGACATTCATCCCTTACATACTTATAAACATGAATGAGGTCCCCCCTCAGTCTCATCTCCCTAAAGAGGCCCAGCTCCCTCAGCCTTTCCTCACAGGGGAAATGCTCCAATCCCTTGATTATCTCTGTGGCTCTGTTGCTGGACTCTCTCAAGCAGTTCCCTGCCCTTCTTGAACTGAGGGCACCAGAACTGGACACAATCCTCAAGATGCGGTCTCACCAGGGCAGAGTAGAGGAGGAGAACCTCTCTTGACCTACTGTCCACACCCCTTCTAATACAGCCCAGGATGCCATTTGCCCCACTGGTGCAAGCCCAGCTACCCTTTCCCCCTTCACATCTTGTTTAAAGCCTTATCAAAGAGCCCTGCAATCTCATGAGCAAAGACCCTCTTTCCCTTTTGGGACAAGTGTCCCCCACCTGACATCAACATTCCCATTTCTGCATAAGCCATCCCAATGCCAAAAACCAAGTTGTGTTGGTGACACTAGCAACGAGGCCATGTATTGATTGATTGGATGCATTTGTTCCTTCCAATGTCATTTCCTCCTATTGGAAGAAGTGAGGAAAAAAAATAACCTGTGAACCACATCCCTTTAATAACTTTCCCAAGGTTGGAAAGTCTCTTCTGATCCCTCCAGGCCTATGGGTTACAGTCTCCTCTCCGCCTGCTTGGAAAATAAGCAGTGGACAGCAGTCAGACATCTGTAATGGATTTGGGAGGTTCCTGGTCACATTGTTAACCCTGGCTCCAGGATGGAGGCACATCAGGCCTTCCCTTCCCCTTATGAGGGAGTCTGCAATGACTACAGTCTGTCTTCTTGTGGATGAGGTTTTTATTGGAGCAATGAGTCTCCCCAGTTGCAAAGACATTGGCAGTGAGGAATGCTCCTCCCTGTACTAGATATTTTGTACTACTTTTACTTGTGTTGCAATTCAGTTTCTTCCTCTGACTGAACCATCTAGCAGCTTCCTTCTCTTTCAATAGTTGGGATAGCTCGGTGCACCTTGATAGTGTAAAGAAAATGAGGTTCACTTTAGTGTGGTTTTTGGAATAGATTTTGGGTAAGTGTTAAAGCTGAGTATGTTCTTCCTAACATCTTGAATAGTTATCTACAATGATACATTTGAGCTTGAGGGTTGTATTAGGCTCCCCTCATTAATGCGTGTATATAAATCCAGTAGAAATGGTGGGCCAATTCTGTTATAATTTTCTGACTGTGGGTAGTGGTGCTACTGCCATTCTTAAAGAAGCTTTTTTCTCATTAACAATCAGTCCTGCTCAGTTCATGTATGCTGAAAGTACTTGATTTCAGCTGAACTAGCTCAGAGGCCTTGCTCTGAAACCTTGAGTCAATTACTGTGCTGTACTATATAGACATAGTAAGCACATTTTATCCTAGGCATCCTTGTGTCTTATGCTTATATAGTGAGGTGCTTTGTGTGATTCTGTGTGGAGATAAAAGATTTGATTTGACTGTAGATAAATGAAGAAAGATAGAAGAGTCTGTTTTACAGGCATGTTTAAATTCATAATTGAAGACATTTTCTATTGCTTCCACCTCATTGTGCATTGTATCAGAAGTCTGTGATAGTGATCAGTATCCGCAAGATTACATTATTAATTTAAAAGAGTTCTGAATACAAATAATAGTGGTTAAAAAAAATCCTCTCCCCGCCTTACTTTTCTTTCCGTGCTTCCTGCCTGATCTATTAACATTGTCTTTTTAATCTAAAAACTTGGAAACTTAGTATTGCAAGGACTGGTTTATAATCTGCCCCTAGAAGTTTTCTCAAAGTTTTTTTTCAACATCAAAAGTTTCTGTATCACTATATTGGCAAAGGAATGCGGCCATGCTTCAGTTCTCATATTTGGAGAAAAATCTAGTTTTTCAGGTCATTATATAGACTCTGTAATTTTCATTTCAAATATAGTACAAACTTTCTTGTATGATCTGACAATATAGTGACCTTTTAGAGCTCATAGAGGTGCTCTTCAGAGCTGATAAGTGGTGTAGATTTCCTCTGCTGATACTTATTTACTTTGATTATAGCTCATTTCAGACTTATTCTAGAAGTTTTGTAGTGTATGATCTTGTAGTCTGGTGGATATTTGTCCTCTGTTTAGTTTTGACAAGGTCTTAATTTGGTTCCTCTCTTATTTTTCCCACTTTATCTTTTTGCGGGATGTTTTTCTAGTGAATTGTTTATCTAGCTTGTCTTAATTCCTATAGAGTGGTTCTGTGTCCCTGGAAATGTTCCCTTGTGTAGACTATAAACTTCTAGAATGCTTAGTAATGGTTCCAACTCTTCTAATTATAATGAAACATTTTCCTTTGTAGCAGCAAGCACATCAAATGCACATTTTATGTTTTATTGTGGGTGTTTATTTGTTTACCTGTGACAATTCAGAGAGTTGGCTTCCTTCTATAGGTTAATTTGTTTAACCTCCTCCTTTCCTTGCATGTGTTTTTGGGGACATGAAGTGTGTTACAGGAGGGCTAAAACTGGAGTAGGACATTGTTGGACAAAATCTTTCTTCTGCTAGTAGTCACTTTCCATTACCTTTATTATAGGGGAAATAGCACACTATGCAGGGTACTACTGATTAGGATCATGTGGAGTCACCTACATTTGTCTGTATAGAGCTGAGCTTTATTTAGAGTGACTAATGCTGATCAGGAGCTAACAAAGCTCCTGACTCCCTGCCAGCTCCATGCACAATTACTCTGGTCCCTGGAGTGTAGTGCTGAGGCACTGCAGCTGACTAGTAATGCAGCATCATGCCACAATTAACCCTGCTGAGCCAGCTCCAATGTTTTCCCCATCTGTAGTCTGCACATTTTCCACCCTGGAAAATCTGCTAACAGCTGAAACTCAAATGTAGTCATCAAATTGTCCTCATAAAATTATTTTATATGAATGTGAACCAATTCTAATTTTGTGTCCTGGGACAGTCCACAGAGTTCTTGTTACTAATTAAA
The DNA here is from genome assembly GCA_013400935.1 of Turnix velox. Taxonomy (NCBI): domain Eukaryota; kingdom Metazoa; phylum Chordata; class Aves; order Charadriiformes; family Turnicidae; genus Turnix; species Turnix velox. Next base: position 34,312 of record VZTY01017665.1, read on the forward strand.
ATATCCTACAGATGGAGGGCTTTTTTCCTGCTTTTTTACTGGCTGCCAGGTCAGTTCACTACAAAGTTTAATGCACATCCAGCTTTCTTGCAGCAGATTGCCTACAAATGACAAGTGTAAGTATTTTTGGATGTCAGCAAATCACCTTTTCTGAACTTGGTTGAAGTCAAGAAATTTTTATGGGATTTGAGTTTTGCAAATAGTAAATGGAATTTTTGGAAATAAGAATCCGTATTTCTCTTTGCCCTCTGGATCTCAGGCCATCATTGCCTTCTGTAACTTGGTCTGCTACATAGAATGAGCCTTCTGCAGGAAAACTTTCATATATGGCTTGGTTGCTTCATTTGAAAAGGAGTCAATCTTTGTGTGACTACTTTAGCAGCTTTGTTGTTGGTAATTAAGAGACGGTATTAATGGAAAATGCAGATCTCATTCAATTATCTCTTCCTCAGAGTTAACCTTATTGCAGGTATATTGACTGTTGAAGTGTTTTGGTGCAAAAATTTTAAAGCTATGGAAGTTGTTATTTAGGTTGCCAAATTCTATCTTGGCATTTGTTTATTAATTACCAAATTAGAAATGCCTCAACTTTTAAACAAAGTATGCAAAATTTATTAATTGGACTATGTATATGTAAGATTGAGCTAACTAGTTAAATGACTTTGTATGGGTGTAATTGGTCTGCCACAATAGCAATAAGTTTTGAACTTGATGTAATAGATACAGTAATAAAAAATATTTTTAATGGTTGTCAGCCACTTATTTTCTTCTTCATGAAAACACTTTCAAAGTAGAACTTTAAAATACAGTTCAGCACAATTTCAAAAATGATACTTTTACAACTGTAGAGCTTTGCAATAGATGTCTTTTGATTTATATGGCAGTTACTATTATGGCAATCTGTCTTGGAGTACTCAACAGGCCCTCCTACTTGACCTTCCATGACACTTTGATCTTTTGTCCAGCTGTTAAGGCAGTAAAAGTGGCCATTAGCATCAGTTTTGAGCCGATTGCCTCAATAGGCAAAATTACCCTGATATTTCAATCAATTTAAGTGTTTATGAGGTTGTGCTAATGTATGTCCTACTCATTAAAGGTCTTTGTCTCCTTAAAACAAACCTAAAAATATTCAGGATTCATTCTGAATATGGGTAGCTAATTATTTACAGATCTGTTCATCTGGTTTCTAAAATTTAAAGGATAGCATTAAATCAAGATATTGTTGTGAAAAGCTACAATTTAAAAGCTTTGTTTGGTTTATTTTAAATTATAATCAAACTCCTAATTAGAAATTCAGAATCACCTTATTGAAATAAACATACTATTTTATCAATTTTTCTATTTGGTGCATATATATAACTCTGTAAACCAAAGTATTAATTTTTTTGAAAATAGATCTGTATGGTGAAAAAAATTGACAAAACCAGTTGGATGTCTCCCAAGAAATCCTTCTGCACTGGACAAAGAAATAGTGGACACTGTAGATTCTTTCCTCACACTTTTCTTTGGGGAAATTCTTAGTACTGTCTTAAGTGAATGGTTGAATGCTTGGCTGATTTTTAAGGAATGAAATAAATGTTCTCAGTTATAATTCATTATTTGAGAGAATTCCTTATAAACACTCAGGTTGTATACCTGTTCTAGCATTCTTAAAAGCATTAATTTCTTATTGATAGCCCAAAAGTAAAACATGATGCCTTTTTTGTGGGTGTATTGTCAACATCCTCATCAAAGGAATGTTGAAAAGTGAGTTTCACATGTTTATTTCAGAAGACTGACTACGTGATTTCAAACTGTGTGAGCCCAATTGAGAATCATTACTTTATTCAGTAGACTTTCCTGGATACTGAAATAATGGAAACTAATCAGCACCTCTGTCTTAATTGTTTCATGCATTAGCCCATGCACATGCAAAGCAATTAAATGCTATCAGTGTGAAGTCTGTTCATATAGCTTTGTTGCAAGATCCGGAAATTAACCTAAAATAGTAAAGTCTAATAATAGAGAACCTGTAATAGAAAGACTTAATAATCTGGATCAGTTTGTTACAATGAGAGATTCCCAAACTGCACACAGATCTCTTGATATTGCTTGGAGAACTGCCAAAATCTGACGTTGAACAGGGTTTCATTGCTTTCTGTAGACTCAGCTTTGTTTAAAATTTACTAAGGCTGTGGTCCCTGGTGCTTCTCTGGTATGGCAAGAGCACCAAACCACCACCAGTGCCTAAGTTCTCTCAAGTATAACTAACTTGGTTAGCAGTTAAGTCGGTTTAACACCAAATTAATTTCCATGGTTGAATCTGTCGCCTATGAGCAAAGAGGATCCGTGACACAAGTCCCATTGATAATGGCTGGAAAACGAACCCTCTCCATTATCGGTAGAGAATTCTGGCATTTCAATTTAGCACCCATTGGGCTGCTCTCTTCTGTTCCCTTTGTTCTTCAGCTTAGGCAAGGCTGCTCGTTGCTAAGCAACTGTGGTCCTCTACCCTTGGCCTGATGTGAGGCACTGCTCCTCTCCTGGGGGAGCTGGAGCATCGGCGGAGATAAAAATACTTCGCTAATTGTAATAATTCAATGATTACCAGAAAGTCTCAGTCTAGGAAATATTTTCATCAGTAAACTCAAATTCTCATCTCATTGCAATGCCATCTGCACACTTAATTTCAAGTCTCCTGAAACATCCATACCACATTATTTGCATTTTACTGCTGTTGGTGATGTGCACAGTTAATAAAGCCAACTTGATGTGACTTCTTATGTTAAAATAAAATGGAAAAAAAAATCAGAAAACAGAGAAATTGGTTGTTAGACCTGAAGGCTTCCTAATTTCTCAGGGAGTAAGCAAAAAGTAGTGTATTTTTCCAAATTTATTTACTTTAAAGCGTAGTAATGATCGGTAGTTCTGATATTGCTGCATGCAGGGAAAGAAAATACTTTCTTTTTAAAAATGAATAAATGATTGAAATTTCATGTGTTTAACCATTCTTCAGTCTGCTAATTTCAGAAACAACAGAAGTTCTTAGTATGTTCTTGATTCTGCACAGAGATAGTTTGTTTCAGTTTTCATTAATTTCGTGCTCACTTGCAGCAAAAAAAGGAAGTAATGAAAAAAGGTAGTCAGAATGAAAAAAAAGAGAAAGAGAAGAAAGTCTGGTTACATAAAGAGCTTACTTTACCTACTATTCTATTACAGGAGTGGGTGATAGCAGTCTGGTTAAATAAGGAAGTAATATTAGTTTAAGACGTGATGTTGACAACTAAAAGTAAAACCACTGATTAACTTCTGCAGTGATACTTTTTATGTGTCTTGGTAGCTGTGTTCAAAAGGATGAGAACTGTTTATGACCTCGTATCTTCACATTCAGGCCTGGCTTTATGAAGTGCAATAAACAATTTTGGCAAATGGCTGATGGCACCTACTTTGGACTGGAATTCTACGTCATCAACTGCAGAAAAGTTGGTATTACTGATTTTTGAAATCTAATGCTAAGGTTTTTCTGGTTCTCAGATGTGCTCTTCTGTCTTGATGTGTAATTAGGGATTTCAGCCTTTACTTATTGGGAAGTTATATTTTATTTTTATAGTTTACTCTTTAAATCCTGCCAGAGGTGCATGTACTTCTGTACTCTGCATCATCTATCTTAAATTGAAACTATTTTCATTTGTGTCTCTTAGGTTTTTAATATTCTGGTCTGTAATTGTTTGCCCATCTAATAGGTATATAATTTTTGATGTCTACTTTGTGATTGTAGGACTGAGCAGTATTTTTTTTTAACTCTACTCACTGATGAGGCATTACAAGGTGATATGACTTGGCTTGGTAGTTATCCTTAATAATAAGATGCAAATCTTAAACTGGGGGATTTGGATTGTGTTGCTTTTCCCTATAGTTTCAAGATACTGTTGTCAAAATGTATGTTGACTATCTCTCTACTTTTGTGCCCATATCATAGCACAGTATAATTTCACTTCTGATCTTCTTCCTTGAAAGATTTTTGAGATTTTATTTGCTTCATATCCAAGATGATGTTTGGTAGTAATTCCTCATCAGTCTCAGTTCATTCCTGGATTTGCATATCCACTTTAATATAGTACTTCTCATTCAAGCTCCATGTATTATAGCAAATAGAAAGAGCTATTATTTTAGCAGTGATGAAACTTCTAATAATTCCAGAAATGAATTATTTTGTTCATTTCTTGCTGTCCCCAGAAGTATTTGACTCTCCTTTTTTGTAATATATGCCTCAGTGTTATTGAGGTACTAAAATTTGTGTTGTCTTTTTTTTTTTTTTTCATTTCTGGATAACTGTCCCTCTCTTGGGGCTTCAGGCTTTTAGTAATAGTGTGTTCTATTTTTCTCTTTACTTACTGATTTTTAATAGGTAGGCATAAGATTAAATTTTAACATTCTTTAATAAATCTGATAAGTGCAGAAGTTAATGAGACAGTAACAAATGCTTTTAATTATTTCCTAACACGATATTTACATGTGATTTGAGATCTTGCCAGTTACATTAGACCTCAATTTAATATTATGTTTTAAATTTAAAATCTAAGTTTAATGCAGGTATATTTGTAAGTTAGGAAACATTTTCTTCTGTGGTGTTTTGGTTTCGTTGTGTTAAAAAGTAAATGGTCGTATACATAAGATTCAACAGATAATTTCTATTCAAATTCCAGCCCATAATTGAGAATTCATTAAGTCTGGCATTAGAGATTATGGGGAAACTGAATCAAAATATATGCCAGCCATGACTGGCCTGTACTCTGTTCAGTAAAATGTTAAGCAATTGCCCTTAATTATTTGTTATTTAAGAAAAAAATCTCCCTACTTTTTTGTATCAGTATGTTTGAGAGCTCATTATTGAAAAGAAACTGCGAACTAGAGTACTACCTTTTAGGTGATTTTTTTTTTTTTTTTGCTATTTATATAATATTTTAATACCAGTGAGGATTGTTTCACATTGAAATCTGAATCATTTCAATGACAAACCTTTCTTCTTTTTTCAAGATTTATGATTTGCAGAGGGTGAAAACAGGTGTATAGAGAAAGCTATTTCTCAAAAATTTTTATTCTGGGAGTCATCCTCTTGCAACAGGCAATTAAAACCCCTTTAACTCAGTGATTTTAATTTTGTTGTTATTGTTTTTTTGCACACAGTTCCACAACTACTAGAACAGCTCTTACAGTCAGTGTTGTTGCTGTCCTTTTATGCAACTTTTTTTTGGCCAAGAACATTAAATACTATCCTGTTCCCAACTCAAAGAAGTGGCACTGAAAAGTCTTACTGAGTTTAATGGATAAAAGCTGTAAAACACCAAGCAACTTTTTAATTTTGCATTGGTGAACATTTAATTCAGCATTGTGGTGATTAAAATTGTTGAACGTTTGGAAAGGGGTCCAATGCAATATTCGATATTGCAGAAGGTAGTGTGGGACAGGACTGAAGAAGCTGCCAGAAATTATTTTTAAGAAAAGCTTTCAGAAGAAATTTTCCAAAATCTTGTTGTATGCTGTCATTACATCAATTTTAAGTTTTATTGTTTCAGATAGGGTAGAACTTTTTTTGAATTGAATTATAGCATCTTGTATCATAGCATATATTCTGAGAGGCTAAATTCTACACGAGGACAAAAATCAAAATGAAGTTTCTGAAGCCAGTATGCTCACCAGCTGGAGGCTGTGAAATGCAGTATTGTCTTGTTCTCACTCGCAGAGCATGCAGATTCTATTAGTGAAAGTGTGTCTTCAGTTACCCCTTCTATCAGACTATCAGGATTTGATTTCCCCTACATGTATGGGTTCATGTATCTGAATGACCTAATTAACTGAATGATCTAATGGAAAACCAAGCTCTGAAAGCAGTATTCACCAGCCTTAGCTGATGTTGGCTGCAGTTGAAGTTGTTGTTTTAGTTGAAAAGTAGTAAAAGGAGTTTTGTGAACTTTCAGCTCTCAAAAAGTGATAATGCAAATTCTTATAAATAAGAAATAAACACAACAGAAAAATTTTTGCACAGTTATTTTCCCAACATGCATTAATCTTTATCCCTGTCTCTATCAGCTTGCTGTTCATTCATTTTAGAGTCAGATATTGTTAAATGTAAATAGAGAAATACTTTAATTAGGTAAACTATTGGCTATAACAAAGCGTGCTTTTAACCATTTGTTTACTTATGCTTTTCATGGAGGCTGTAGGAATATTTGGTTTCAAAATGGAATTAATTATTATTTTGCCTCCTAAGCCATTGGCTTACTCCCCTCTTCATATTTTTCACAGGCTACTTGAGGTAATTCTTGAGAAATTTAAGCTCCAAATATAGAATGGCCACAATAGAATTCTAAATTATTGCTTTGAATCTGTTCCTACATGTTTTATTTAATAGCTTCTTAACTTAATGTCACATGTTTTTGATTCCTTCTAATTAAATTTTTAGCAGTTTTTAAGGATGTAAAATAGCACACAAAGGTCTTTAATTTAAACTTCCTTATGGCAGATGTTCTCAGGTATAATAGCTGAGAAACAAAATGTAATTTTTACTCAGCTACCTTCAGATAGACCTTTTGAGTTACTGTAGTGTTTCTCTTGGATGTGGAGTCACTTACAGATAGCAAAAATCAATGAATTATATCCTTCGCAAGCCATGTAAATTTAAGTGAGCAGTATAAAATAAGCTCTAAAACTCTTATGTTCACATTGAGAGCTGTCCAAGATGATTTATCTTACAAAGGGGTGGAGTTAGCATAGTTCATAAAATTTGGGTAATTTAAGTTGACTGCAATAACTTCCCAAATAAACCAACACCATCATTAGCTAGTAATGCTGCTTGTAATAATTCTTGTATGTTGTAGCATTTAGAAAATATGACACAAATGAAGGTCCTTCTGTACTTGCATAACCACAGAAGGAAAGAATTACTCCAATGTGAAAGAGATTCCAGTTCATCACAAATGAAATGAATGGTTATGACATGGAGACCAAGCAGTACTTGCTCCATGACTGATACATCGTGACAGTGCAGAAAAAAAAAAACACAGGTAAAAGCTTGGTTAATATGACATGGACATGGAATATTTTGTGCTGTCTTCTAAAGTTACTGGGAAAGCTGCCTGTCTTCAGTCTAATAATCCACTTACCTTATGTCCCTTCTTATCTTTCCTTGGCAATGAAAGCATAGGATTTTGAAAGCAAAAGTTCTATTTAGTAGGATTATATAAAATTCTCATACAGTGAGAATGGTACAACCTTACAGAGCACAATTTGAGTTGAAATAATTATTCAAAAACCTATTGTAGAACAGTGCTTGCACAAGGAATATACTATTTTAACATAGTCCATTTCAGATAACCTGACATGGCTTGAGAGTCTGGCCAGTAATCAGAGTCCCTGGGAATTTCATGCATTCTGCTAACTTGGTGTCAGAGATTCATGACTTGTCTAAACGTTGTTTTCTACTCAATGTGTTTTTACTTCTCAGGTTTTCAGAATTGAATTTGCTGGCTTTGGTCTTGCTAAACACTAAGGCTGTTTATTCCTTTGTCACTGTCTGATCTGTTCTCACATAGATATTTGCAGTAGCCCTGTGGAGGTACTTTCTCTGTCTTTTTATCCTCTTACTGAAATAAGATTTGGTTGCTAGATTTATTCCACGTTTCTATTTCCCCACTGTCTGCTCTTTATTGTTTTATCTGACTTTATCTGACCTCCATCTATTTCTTTGCATCTACCTGAGAGGAGGTTGTATCAAGGTGGGTGGTGGTTTTCCCAGGCATTACGATGTGAAGAAACCCCAAAGAAGTTGACCCAAAGAAGTTTTAAATCGGGTATTGGGAAGAATTCCTTCACTGAAAAGGGTTACCAAGCATTTGGTGAGGCTGCTCAGGCTAGAGGCTGAGTCACTGCCCTTGGATGTATTTAAAAGACGTGTAGATGTGGCATTTGAAGACATGGCTTAGTGCTATACTTGGCAGTGCTAGATTAATGGCTGAGCTGGGTGATCTAAAGGGTATTTTTCCAACCTAAATATTTCTGTGATACTGTATTTCTCAGATACACAATATTTGATATATTCTAGGTTTTATTTGTTCTCTAGTATTTATCCTAAAGAGTGCAGTCTCCTATTCTAAATACTTAGTACTGCAGCTCGTAGTGTGTTTATCTTATTTGTTACACTGAAATGGTTGCAGAAATACAACTGAATACAACTGAAATACAAATGAACATAATCCTTAAACTAAAATATCGGAGGCAGCATATATGGAGAAAAGTAGAATAACCTTTCATTTATGAGGTTAATCCAAGTTGGTACAGACCACTAAACATATTTTGACTGAGTACATAGCTTGAGTTCCATCACGTGAAGAATTTTTTTCTTGTTTTGTACTTTTTCGTTTTGTCATTCTCTTAATTTACTTTAAAGACATTCTTTAAATAAATTTTTAAAGGAATTTTGAAGTGCAACACTACCAAAACCTGTCAAAGATTTTACGCAAAATATGTTTGCATTATTGTCCATGTTTTGACTTGCAAAACGAACAGCAAAGTAGCTGCTCCACTGTAATGGGGCATCTGATTTCTACTTCCTTATTCACTTCATTTTTTTTCTTTAATATGCATCCTCAAGCTTTTTGAAAATACCCGATACTTTCAAATAACGACATACTATTTTTTTCTCTGCTTTTGTAAAGTGTAGCTGTATGACTGCTTTGGTTAGTTGCAGTAATCCATTGATACATGAAGTCTTACACAGACATGAAATAAAGAATCCAACCTTGAAATATGACAAGGCAGACTTATTTCTTCTGTAGTATGGTGAATTTAAAAAATACCAGAATAAATGATTTTTTCTTATGTTACTGATTATCTTAAACTTCCTTAAGCTTTTCAGTAAAAATATAGGGAAATTATTTTTAAACAGGCTAAACTTGCATATGTTACAGAAGGCAGCTTTATTTTGTGAGTCCTGTTTCATATTGCCCTTTTTTTAACAGAAATGCTTTTACCTAGTCTATCCTATTTTTGTATCATTTTTGTTTTGGACACTAGTCTTCGTAGATGTCTTCTCTCAGAAGTGCAGCACTGTCAGCACACTATTCTCCCAATGTGAAATGTAGTTTTACTGCTTTGGAGTTGAGGCACAGTTTGAGATTCTTTTAAGAATATGTATATTTCTGCTGGAATATGGTTCAGGCATTGTTTGGGAAATCAGTCAGGAGTGTTTTCTGCTTAAAGTGGTGGAGATGGAGCACATAACAAAAAAGGTATGTGCTTATTTTTCTGAATTTAAGATTTTTGATGTTTGTTGCTAAAAAGGCTACTTTTAACAAAAAAACCCCAAGTCCTCCCAAAAGAAAGGGAATGGTGGTGATGCATGCTCCAGTCCTGAAACAGCTCTTTCTCCTTTACACTTTAATATTATACCTTTATGTGTGCAATTGAATTTGGAGGCAGCTGGTATATATTTCTAAATATCTTCCTTTGGGAAGGGATGTATTTATGATAACATGTATCCAGAGGCAGGACAGTTACATCAATAACCACTCTTATTCATGCCCTATAACCATTTTTGTAAGCTTTATGGATACATTTGTTCTGAAGAAGAAGGAAAGACCCTTTTTTATTTGTAGTTTCCTTTATTTTGAAGGACTTATGAAGGGTGCCATGGTTGTAATTGTAGCAAAAGTAAAGAACAAAGAGATTTCTGGATTAAATTAATTAGTTAGCCAAGGTTAATTGTTACAATCTAAGATCCTAAGCAAGTGGATTCTAGTATGGTTTTTAAGGATATTTATAGCAACTGGAAATTTCATTTTGAGACGCATAAATACCTCCCTCTTGCTTAAGCCTTATTTTCTTATTCTGAAACTACTCTACATTTTTGGAATGATTTTATTCTTCTAAGAATTCTTAGAAGAAAACCCCAAATTTATTTGCCTCCGAGAGTAAAATTACCTAATTAAAATAAAATTTTAGAAAGTTAAAAGATAAAAAATCTTCTAGGATTTTTTTTAAAATTATAAAGTCACTATAGAACATGTTTTGAAACATTTATTTCGATACAGCAGATGTTATTTAAACTGAATCATGTTTTTTTGTCGGCTAGTTCAATTATATTTTATAAGCAAACCAGCTATTAAGTAGGATAAGATAGATAAAATTATCTAATTAGATTTTTTTATTTTGAGGCACAAAAGCTTGGTTTTCAATGTTGTGTGACAGCCCACATGTAAATGACATTTTCATTATGTGGTATAAGGCTATGAATCAAAATAAAGAATCATAGAATAGTTTGGGTTGGAAGGGACCTTAAAGATCATC
>VZTY01017667.1:0-54402 GCA_013400935.1 Turnix velox
CTGGTCACACTCCTCCTGCTGCACACAGAATCTGAGTCTCTGGACTCTGAGGTGGATGCATTTAATTGCTGTCACATCTCTCCACCTTTGGGATACTCTGTGTTCCTGCTCAAGTGAGCTTGTTTTTCTGTTGCTTTCCAAACCTTCTGTGTGTATCTGAGTATTGCTGAAGTATTTATAGTCAAAGAATTTATTAATGCACAAGTATGTAATGTGATAATCCACTTTCCCTCCCTTCAATGTTCTTGAGAACCTCACCTTGAACAGCATGTGTTGCACTGAGCTGAGACCTTTTCTTTTCTGAACTTGATTTCTAGTAAAATGTAGAACTTCTATGACTCCTGAAATTCCATTTTTCTGCGATGTAACTTGCATCTTTACCTGCTTTATTTTCCCAGTTGTTAATATACATTTTATTTTATTTCCACAAAGTTGTAATGGTTTTGGTTTAAATGAGAGTCTTGGCTTTTTACTGTCCTGTAAGTGAAGACTTTTGAATGTGGATCTATTAATGACTGAGCAACCAATCTTCTGCTTGGGTGTGTGAAGCTACTTCAGTATTACAGATGGAAAAATATTTCCATAGCAACCTATTAAAAGCACAGAATGTTTTTGCTGTGGAGGGGTTTTGTTGTTGTTACATTCTCACAGTGGAGAATTCTGACTGCTGTAAATGAGTAAGAACAATTATCTAGAGATAGCACAGCAACATTAGTTACTTTAATTGGGATTTTTTGTTGCATATATACTTTTATAAACAAATATAAACTTTTACAAATGAAATTACCTCAGATTTCTAATGCATGGAATTTTAAAATGGCTACATTTTTTTCCACATTATCTGGGGTTTCCTTCAAGCCCAGTATGCCAGAATCAGCAAACTTGTGGAGCAGAAGATGGTAAAACAAAAAGATGTTAACTCTCATGTAGATCACAGAGTCACAGAATGTGTGGAGCTGGAAGGGACCTTTAAGGGTCATGTAGTCCAACACCCAGGCGTGTTCAAACAGCTCAATGAGCAGCTAAGGAATGTGCTTCAGCATTTATTTTCATTAAGGGATGTATGTGCAGCTAGTATACCTGTGGTAAAGTACTTGAGATTAGTGCAATAAACCTTTGTTTTCAGATTTTGCTTTGGTTACTTCAGGCAGCAGTAGCAGCTGTTTGCTCATTTCTTTTTTATAGTGTTCCCAGTCAGTTGCTGCAGCAGTCCTTATTGGGTGGGCAGTAAAGGACTTTGAAACCTTTCCACTCATATGCAATACTTTGATATGTTGCCAGATTCAGTAGAAGTGAGCAACAAGATTGCATTTGGAGAGTAACAAAACAGTGCTGCATGTGAATGACTTCTTTGCGACTCTGTTGGTTTCATGCCCTGTCATGAGATAACGAATTTCTCTTGCTTGCCAGGCAGATCTTTAGTTCCATGCCATTCAGCTTCTCTTTTTATTGTTTTTTGCTACCGTATTGTTATTAACATGCAGTTTTCTTAATTTAAATGTCTATAAACCTGAGAGATTGACTTTGTTTTCTAAACATCTTTCTTGAGAAATTCTGTATTTGTTCTATGTTATCTCCTGTTTGTTACCAAACAATCCTTAGTTTCCTGTCTTAAGGTATTGCAGTTGCAGTGTCACTGCTCTGGATTTACAGCTCTTTGCATTGATATGAGGAAGTAAAAAGGAAACAAACACCAAATTATATTTATTTCTCTTAAATAAATTCTTGTTGCATTCAGCTTATTTGTGTGAAAATAACTCAAATATGTGAACTTGCCTTAGGGAATCTTGCGGTTCACTTCTCTACTGTACTTGAAACCTTTTACCACTGCAAAGTGTAGAGCCTTTTGTAAGTTTATGGGTAGATAGTGGTCTCTTAGAAGAGTTGATTGGCAAAGCATGGTGTCATTTTGCATGTATCAGAGTAAATTATTAACAAAGAGTACAAGAAGGCAGGGAATGCAACACTAATCTTGTTGTTTCAATGTTGTGGTTATGTGGAAGACTTGCTGATTTAGTTAAATGCTGAACTTTAAAAAAAATTATTTAATTAAAGTGCTAAGGATAAGTTCAGAAGAGGATTCACTCTGCAGGAGCAGCAAGTAACTCAGTGCAGCTAGAAGATAGTTAATTTCAGTTCTGCACTTCTCTCTAGATTCATAGGCTGGTGTATTTTGAGATCAATAGAGAAAATGCATATTTGCCATTGCTTAACTCAGCTGTAATATCATGCCTCTGGTCTCAATCCAATTACACCACGTTACTTTTAGCTTAGGAAAGTCATGGTGGTTGTTGAGGCTGCTTACATAGCAATAATATTGCATTTGCTCAACTGGTGTTTGTATTCTGATACTGACAAATCATGATGCATGTGTTAATTAATTTTAGAACATGATTTGTAGACACCTACTGATACCTACCTAAAATTCTTTAAGAACTGCAGGAATTGGATTGCATATAATTTGCTTTTCTGAAGGTATTTGACAGTGAAACAGGGCTGGGAGAGGTAGCTATCTATAGACATTGTGCTCTTCATGTGCTGTGTTTGTGAACCAGTGGCTTAACTCAGCTGCTGTTCACTCTTTTGGGGTTGGTGTCCAGAGACATCTTTGAGGAGCTGTCAGTTTAACTGGCAGGTGTTTATGCTGCAGTGCCATTATCTGTGTTCAGTGCTCATGCCTATTTTAAAATAGCTGTGACACCAGTAAGCCCTCAGGCTAAAAATTCTGAGAGTAAATTCAAATAGCTTGATCTTAAAGGCTGCAGTGTGTCAGGGGAAAACTTGGCTTCTGGAGATCAACTGTTAGCTTAGTAAATGGCTAACATGTCCCAGTTTGATGCCTACTTGAACTGAGACTCCATCCATAGCACAGTGATCATCTCACACTTCTTTTTATGCATTCCTCCTTGGTATGCTACTACTTTTAATATTCACAGAATCACAGAATATCAGGGATTGGAAGAGATCTCAAGAGATCATCTAGTCCAATCCCCCTGCCAGAGCAGGGCACACAGGAAGGCGTCCAGATGGGTTTTGAATGTCTCCAGAGAAGGAGACTCCACAACCTCTCTGGGCAGCCTGTTGCACTGTCTGTCACCCCGCAGTCTCCTCCAAGCTAAAGAGACCCAGTTCCCTCAGCCTTTCCTTGTAAGAGGGATGTTCCAATCCCCTACCCATCTTTGTGGCTCTGCGCTGTAACCTCTCAAGCAGTTCCCTGCCCTTCTTCAACTGAGGGCCCCAGAACTGGACACAATACTCCAGATGTGTTCTCACCAGGGCAGAGTAGAGGGGGAGGAGAACCTCTCAACCTACTGACTACACCCCTTCTAATACAGCCCAGGATGCCATTGGCCTTCTTGCCCACAAGAGCACATTGCTGGCTCATGGTCGTCCTGCTGTCCACCAGGACCCCCAGGTCCCTTTCCCCTACACTGCTCTCTTACAGGTTGGTCCCCAGCATATACTGATACATGAGGTTGTTCTTGCCCATATATAGGACCCTACAGTTGCCCTTGTTAAATTTCGTTAAATTACTCCCTGCCCAACTCTCCAGCTTATCCAGGTCTTGCTGGATGGCATCACAGCCTTCTGGCCTGTCAGATACTCCTCCCAGCTTTGTGTCATCTCTGGCTTCTTTCCTTCAGCCAGTTCACAGTCCACCTCATTATCTGATTGTCCAGACCACATTTCCTCAGTTTAGCTGTGAGGATGCTATTGGAGACAGTCTCTAATGCTTCACTGAAATCAAGGTAGACCACATCCACTGCTTTACCATCATCTACCCACTTGGTTATGTGCTCATAGAAGGTTATCAGGTTGGTCAAGCATGACTTCCCCGTAGTGAATCCATGTTGATTGCTTCTAATGACCTGCTTATCCTTGATATACCTAGAGATAGTGCCAAGGATAAGTTGCTCCATCACCTTCCCAGGGATGGAGGTGAGGCTGATTGGTCTGTAGTTACCTGGGTCCTCCTTCTTGCTCTTCTTGAAGACTGGAGTGACATTTGCTTTCCTCCAGTCCTCAGGCACCTCTCCTGTTCCCCAGAAATTATCAAAGATGATAGAGAGTGGCCTAGCAATGACTTCTGCCAGCTCCCTCAGCACCCTCAGGTGAATGCTATCAGGATTTGTGAACATCCAGATTGCTTAATTGGTCCCTAACCCAATCCTCATCAACCAAGGTGCACTCTTCCTTAATAATCCTTACATCATCTGGGGTCTGAGGGGTGTGAAGCTCCTCAGGACAGCCCCCAGCACTGTAGACAGAGACAAAGAATGTGTTCAGTAACTGTGCCTTCTTAGTATCTTCTGTCACCAGAGCACTCGCCTCATTCATCAATGTGCCTGCATTGCCTCTAGTGCAAGTTTTACTTGCAATGTATTTAAAGAAGTCCTTCCTGTTGTCCTTGACTCCTCTTAATACTAAGGCAGCCTGATTTTCCCTAGTTGCCTCTCTACATCCTCTGACAAAATTCCATTGTGTTTATTTACTGTTAATGGATCTTCTTTGTTTTCCTTTTTGATGTTAGGGTAGTTTGCTACTAATTAAGTGAATTTTATACGTGGAATATGTCTGTGTGGCTGAAACCACACAGAATATGAAGTCATGCTATAGAGAAATAGCTGGATTAATGAAAATAAACACAGGCATTTTAAAACCAAAAATGCAGTCAGAGTTTTGTTCTTCTCAGAAGATAGTGTTAGTCACAGTGTTTTGAGTACATTGGTTTTCCAAATTGATACTCTCCTGTAGCTTTCAAGATGGTAAAAATGAGGTGAAATGAAGGAGACAATGTTTTGGCTGTACTTACATAATGGCATTGCTTCATAGATTAAGCAGCTGAATGTGGCAAAAAATTCATTTCAGTGTGATTTAGTGTGAACAGAAGCCAAATTTCATGGCTTTGTACTTCAGTTAGAATAGCATTCCATTAGGTTATCCAGGAGCCCTCAGACTTCTTTCCTTTGAGTTAAATCCAGACTTTCTTAAGGGTCAAAGTACTGTGTACTTTTTCTTGGTTTATCTTTACTCTCAGGATCTTATAATACTCCCAGTGAAGCCTTACTTGTCATTCTATTTTTCTCAGAGATATCCAGGCAATTCTACTTTTTTTTCTTTTATAAAGAATTTTAAAGGACTAAAAATTAGAAACCCAGGATTGGTTCAAGTAATGACAGAAAGTCTGTGTTCAGTTTTGCATCAATTCTGTGTTTTGCTGTAGATTAATGTGTTTGATTTCTGCCTGAACTCCCTGATTGTAAAATTTTTGCTTGTTTTCATGAGTGAGTGCTAAATTCTAACGTGATATCCTAATGGGACTCATTGGGATACCTCTACTGTGGTTAGCTGCTAGCTCTCTTCTCAGTTCTGTGTTTCCATTTTGTCATTCAGCCCCCCTGAGTCTTCTAACTGATCAGAAGTCTATTAAATATAGTTCTGGTTGGGTAAGAATAGTACTGATGTTGGAATTTAATTAATAAACAGGAGATAGATTTTGCTGCATGTTATGGGAGAATCTCTATCTGGGCAAAAAGCTCAGTGCTATGACCAGTACTGGAGAGCAAGAATGTTAATAATTTTTTATCATTATTAAAATATTGTATGTAGAAATGGAGAAGTATCTTTTACATTCTGAGAAATGCTCAGGAGACCCATCATGAATGTGCTAATGCATTTTGTAAGATGGAGTGTGCTCCTGCAGGACATTCTAGGTCCCAAATGAGAGGCATGCCAGGCAGCTTTACATGCATAACAATTATTTGAATGTAGCAGATGTGAAACATCAAGGCAAAGTGCTGTGAAGCAATTTCTCTGTTCTGAGTTCTCAGTGTTAGTTAATAATATCTGTGTCTTCCATAGGTATATAAATATGTATAGGCCATTATCTAGTGATACTTACTAGAAATAGCAATCCCCTGTGTTTCAACTATGCCAAAGATTGGAGACAAATGGAATCTGATTCAGCCCTAATAATTTGGATTTATATATACATAGCCTTTCAGGTATAATTTTCTATTTCATGGAACACACTTAAAAATTGTGGACCAGAAGTCCATCAAGCAGACCTTGGATGTATGAATCAGTTGTTTCCATAAAACAGTGCAACTGCTTCTCTCCTAATCAAAATAGTTTTTAAACAGTGTGTGAGAGAGAGAACAGTAGTATGGATTTGAATACTAAGATATATTCAATATCAGTTACTTGGCTTGTTATTATACCTTATCTAATTCTAAAAGTTTTAACCAAAGCTGTTGGCTGTTTTCTTGTCTGAACCATGAGGCAGGCAGAGTCCTTGGAGTGGGATAACCTGCACCATGAACAAGTTCAAAGGTGGACAGTTCAGGAGACAGTTAGGTTTGGCATGTGAAATCCAGTAACATGCTGGAATTTATCCTTTCTTTACTCAGTGGTGATCAAGTGGGTTTTCTGTGGGAGGGACAATATGCTGTTTGAAAGCCTGTGGGACAGTATATAAGGGTATGTTACAGAAGATGCTTCCTGGCAAACTACAGCTTTTTCTTTGAATCCTTTTGCATAGTCTTACACTACCTGAGACAGGCAAACAAATGAAAGCTGAGAATGTTATAGCTTTTTTTTTTTTTTGTTCATGGTGCTTCTTTGATCAGTTGGTTAGTTTGCTTAAAATGCTTTCATGGTTTAAGGTGCTTGGCCAGTTGTGTCAGGCTTTCGTAACAGCTTTAAAACCTTTTCAAAATCATATTTTGTAACTCCTGCATTTCAGTCAACAGAGTAGATACTAACAGCTCTTTGGGAAAATAGCATGTATTTTTTTCTTTACCCCATGGTAAATTTGGTAGGGTTGACTTCCATCATTTATGGTGTGTCAGCACGAGCCCAAGCTCCTCTGCATCACTGCTTCTTTTTTGGAAACTCTGCCTACACAGTGGGAATCATTTGTCTCTCTGCTAATTCCCTTCTGACTCTAAACGTGACAGGAATATTTGCAAAGAATAAATCTTTTCAGTGTATTGACAAAGCTTCTTCTATAATTGTTTTAGCTGAACCAGACAATGAGACTGAAATCCTTTTTGAATTAGGGTTTATGTAACTCTAGCGCAATTCCTGGCTAAGCCTCACAGACTGGTCCAGAACAGTGAGCGCCAGCTGCTTGCATGTTTTGCTGCGGTCTGAAAGGTGTGGCTTTAACACACTGAGCCTAGGATTGTTCATTTGGCTCTCACCAGCTTGGTTTTGTCCCACTTTACAGTTATTTCCCTGTGGCAATGTTACCTATCAAAGAGGGAGAAAAACCTCTGTTGTATCTGGGTGTGTGGCCATTTCCCAGTGTAAGAGCTCAGGATAGGGAGAGGGCTGCTAGAGCAACTTAGTTATGCTGTGCTTTCAGAAGTTCTTTCAGAAGCTGACAGGCAGAAGTTGAGTCCACTCATACATGCTTTTATCTCTGAAATTGGGGCTGACTGCTAACAGATCCCCTGCGGGGCTGGCTGATAAAGGATGGAGGTCTCTCACCAGTGAGTAGACAGGTCGTTTAGAGACTTAGGCATACAGACCTTCTATGCTTATTCTCTTTAGCCTCCTGCTCTTGTGTTCCTTGGCTCTTGTATTGTTTGGAAAATGGTAGTGAAGATTGGCGACATCAGCAGAGGTGAAAATTTACATATTCTTCTGTGACTTTATCAAAGGTGTAGTAGGCAATGGATACACAAGGTTAAGTTGAATAGAAACTATTACTACACCAGCATTTCAAAGCAAAACTAAACTAGAAACAAAGAAGTCTCCTGAGACTCAAATCCTGACTTTACCCAAGCTCATTAGAGTTGTTTTTTTTGGTTCATTTTTGCTTCTGTTTCCAAAATCCCAAAGTGATTGAAATACCTGACTATTAGACAAAAGGAATTGTTTTGATGATACAGATATCTCAGTGGGAGTGAAAACCAGTACAAATAACAAATTATTTAAGTTTTGTGTTTGGTAAAGATATTAAAGGAAAAAATGGACAAGAAAGTGTATAGTTTCGTGTAGAAAATCCCAGTGTTCTTTTCCATTTTATAGACTTTGCCATGTGTAATTTTTTAAAAGAGAAAATATGTTTAAATGGCCAGGTCATATTTTGGTTTCCAGTTTTTGCAAGGGAATAGTAGTTAGAATATTATGTCCTAAAAATTTCTGAAAATGGGAGTAGTTATTCTCTTTCTTAAGAACAGGTATAAACTCCCTGTTAGTTTAGAACTGGTAGTTTTTCAAGTTCTGAGTAAAGAAAGGGTAAATTGGAAATGTCGGGTTGGGTTTGGTGATGAGATGAGGAGTGATGGAGTTATTTACCCTATTTTACCTCAAACCAGGACAACCATCAAGTAGCTGGATCTGTAGTTTGAGGATGATGTTGATGTTGTTGTGATCAGTATTAGCAGAATTGTTTTTATTATTGTACCCAATATTTATTAAATATCCTGATGAATTATTCAGTCATCCTTTATTCAGATTTTGAGTTACTAAAAGTTGGTCTGTAAGCACATTTCTCTCACAGTGGTGGTAATTAAAATACAGCCAGTCCTTGACAGTGCCCTGGAAAACAAGTCAATTTCAGTGTCACTGGACACTGACAACAGCATGCCTGAATTAATATACAGAGCTGCAGGTGTATTCCATAAGCCTGGGAGTTTCTCCTTATTGTTTTGACTGAGAATATTGATTTTTACATTCAACCTTTTCTCTGTTTGCAGTTGTTCACATTGCTAATCTAATGGGATAGTGGGAAAAAATGTACTGGAGCAATTCTTTAAGATTTCTTGGGGTTTAATGTCTTTTACCTGCTGGACTTTTGCCTAGAAAACAACTGTGCATTGCACTCTAATTTTGCATTTCTTTTCTTCATTACACATAAATTTTATATCTATTTAGCATCTAAAATACAATCTATCTAATGTCTATATAAAAACAAACACAAATATTGATAATAAAAAGAATTTGCGTATGGTATCAATATGCTGTAAAATTTATTTAGACATACATTTTAGTATATGATGTAAGTTTTTGTTACATGTTTACCCACAATTCATTTCACATATGGATGTATTTATATTATTTCTCTGAATAATGACATCTTTTATGTATCTTCACTTTTAAGTTGTAACGTAGGGAGTGTTTTAGCAAAATCATGTTCTCTGTGGAGTATTTCCCTATAGCAATTTACTCTGCAGTGTGTAACCTGCTGGGACTTCATCATGCAAATTCTTAATTTGCTGGCTCAACCTCTTATTTTCGTGAAAGAATGTCTTTTTTTTTTTTCATAGCTTTGGAAAAAAAGTTCTAGCAGAGGAAGTATTAACTTCTTTATTGACTTACTACCTTTCTCCTTGCATTACAAAAAATAAGAGTAAATTACCTTCCTTTGGCAGGAAAAATATGTCATATTTTCTGCATTGCTTCATCTTAGTAAAGGTAGTGAGTACCTACATGCATATAGCATGAAAAGCTTGCTGTGGGGATGCACCCCTGCAGACCTAGCTCTGTGTTTGAAAATGTCTTTCAAGTTCTCATGATGAGATCTGATGTTTCATTCCTTTGCAGCAGTCAGCTGGAGACACAAACTTTGGTAGCTGAGACAGGGCCATGTCCAAAGATCAAATGGCTTTGGAGAAGCTACATCACAAAAACCTGGCCTGGTCTTTGTGATGAAATGGGAGGCTAATAAAAGTGACTGTCTTCTTTTACAAAATAAATTAAGTAACATTGCTTAAGAATAAGCTGTAAGTGACAGACAAGTCTTAAAATGACCTTATTTTAACATAGACATATTCCTTTTAGAGTTTCATAATTTTTCATTTCAAGCTGAGGAGCTTGCCAGCAGCAGAAATAATTAAGTGCTGTCAGTGTGAAGTTTGAATTTTCTTGTGGCTTTTGTTGTGATTCTGTGATCCTCTTGGCTTCTGTATTAATCATTGCATCTATGTAAAGTGTGCTCTTAGTGTGTTCACCTGGAGGGCAAATTAATTCTATTTGTAAGTTTGCAACTCCATAAAATAGATTCAGTTCCTTTATGTACAGTTGTTTTATGTTGCTTAAGTGATGTAAAAATTCCACAAGGTTTTTTTTTTAATTCTGTTTATATATTTTTGTCATGAGTATGATGTGATTGAATCACTGGACTCTTGTGACAGCCCAGCTTTATAAGTGTTTTGCAAGCAGGGTATTACAGTTATGGGAGTTTCCATTATAGAGCACTAGGCTGAAATCTTTTCCGTGGTGTGGGGACAGAGAAATCACTGCTCTGAAATAGAAACTCTCAGTTCTGCCCTATACTAAGTACCTAAATGGAACAGACCATGATATTATGCTCATTGGTATGGATTCAGTTCCCCACTGCAATAGTTTTCTGGTGCTCTGACTGAATCCTTCATCTCAGATTCCTGTCCAACTGAATGAGATGGGACAGATGGTGCCTGTTGTTCCCACCCCCGTGTCATACCAGACAATCTGTATTGTCAGCTGAGCTTCCCCAGTCTCCTGGGTGAGGAAAATAGAGGTGCAAATTCCCTGGCTGTTCACCGGTCTGACAGCCTGTGCTCAGTTAGGCCATCCTTTGCTGCCATTGAGAAATGGGATGCTGCTTGATGCAAGCAAAATGTGGATTTATTGTACCTACTGACATGCTTTTATACCTTCCTATATGGAACATACCAGAATCTTGTGCCGATTGGTCGATACCTTACAAAAGTCACTTACTGATTGGTTAAAGCAGATACCAGCACCGCCTCCAAGGCAGTCACAAGGCAATCAGGGCATCCTTGGTCATGCAAAGGACTCTGCAAAACAAGCACGCTGTGCCCTCTAGGCAGCGGCGCCATCTTGTTCCTCCCAAGGCTCGCAACCGAGGAGCTCCAGCACGTCCACCATCAACTGTGTAACACTAGAGGTTCTGCCTAGATCAGCTACATCGCATCCTTCAATCCATCCCAAGTTTCTGAGACCGTAAGGAAAACAAATCCATGTGACTGTTTTGCCTGAGGCTTCAGAAATGAATTTCAGTTACTGCTTTGGCAAGCTTGGGGAGAGGCAGCTAGTGCTCTGCATTTGTAAAAAGGGAAGGTGTGAGAGGAAGAAGGAAAGCTTAGTGAAGAGTTCAGTCAGTTTATTTATTCCTTTTTGTTATGGGTGTCACTGAATGAAGTGAGATAGTGCGATTTATTTTGGAAATATTAATAGCTTTTGTGTTATCAGTGTTAAGTATAATCCACTCATTTTGATTTTAAGCAGTTCCATTTCCCTCTGATATAATGAGAAATTCCACATCTTAATAAGATTGCTTTGGAAGCTTTATGTTGTCATTCTGTTCGTGTGGTAACTGAGTCTTCTTGTTCTATTAACCAGTGTGTTTTTCATAAACAAATAGTACTTACCTTGACCGTGTGACTGCTTCCTCTTGCTGTTTGCTGCATCCTCAGTGTATGACACAAGATCTACTACTTTTATGCACCTGGAAAGAAAAATCTTTGTATACAACTAGAATGGGAGTCAAGAAAAACATGTTGTAGTTTGGGAGACATGTCAGACATGTTAACCATCTTTAGCCATGTTATTATCAGACCCTTGTATGCTGAAGGTTTTGAGAACAGATCTCCAGAAGATGACTTGTACATAAATCTCAGAGTTTAGAAAGCAAGGGAGAGAGCAGGAAGATTATCTGGTTTTTGTTAAACTGAGATTGAGAGTTTAATTCCACACTGCTCTATGACTCTTGTTTGATTTGGTCAGTAGCACTAGTTTCAGGTCTTGTTATGTTACAGTAATTTCAAGGATATTTTTGTGGTGTTACTATAATAGAAAGCTGTCAAAATCTACTTCTATTTAATAACATGTGAATCATAACTTGTAATTGGAATGATGAGAGCAGTAAGACCCAGAAAGTTAATGAAATTTTGAAAGTATTTGTAAGAAAAGCTGTTCAGAAATCTGAGAGCTATGTGAGAGCAGTGTTCAGTTGTAAGCCAGATTTAGAGCTCATGTAAGTGGGTGTGACGTCACAAAGACAGATGAAATTTGAAGAGTCCTTAATTTCTGCATGGATGTAAGAGAATTTAAGCAGATTATCAGCATCTCTGACTTTCTAAGAATATCACCAGAGCCTCACCAGTGTTGACAAAGTAGCTAAGTTCTGGAGTGGAATTGTAGATAAGCAAGAAGAATGCAGAAGACGCTGTTTTTCACATTATGTGGTTTAAAAAGATGCCATCATGTTTCATATTATGTTACTTTTCCTTACCTAAGAACATGAGAAAGACTGTACTGGATGAAATAAAAGATGTCTCATCCTAAGCAGCAGCTATGAGCAAGAAAAAGGTAGAACAGTAACAGCATGCATATTAATAATAGCCCTCCTTTAATTTCTTTCTGAGGCTTCAACCATTTTCAATTTATGGCTTTACTGAGAGAAATGTGGTTTCTGTATTCAGTGACTGTGTGGGTTTTTCATGCCTTGAACCTGTCCAGTCTCCCTTTCAATCTTAACTTCTTACCACACGGTCACCTCCAAAGCTGAGCTATAGTATAACATTTCTTCTGCCAGGGTTTTTGTTTTTCAGAACCAGTGATATTTTATACAAAAGCACTTCACAGATCTTCTTCACATTAACTTGTGAAAATCTTTGAGGAAATAATAATTTTGTCTGTGTTCCATTCCTGTGTTATGTAAATCTGACCTCTGCCTATTCACATTAAATCAAAGAAACTCTAATTTGAATTATTTTTTTTAATATTACATCTTTATATAGTAAATATTGGTATTGATAGCTAAGGATAGCATGCAAAAGGGGATGACTCAGTCTTCAGTGTGCCTTCCCTGCTGATGCTTTATATTGCATAAAAATGAAATTATGATCTCAGTGACTTTTGAATATATATCACTATGTACTCTGAATTTTTAGAACTGTGTGTTTCAAACATCTCTAATGCTTAGGATTGAAAAGTAAATGGAATTAAGCTCCAGTCTCTCCTGGATGTTAAGATTTTATTTCAAATGGCTTTTTTATGGCTTTGATATTTACTACTCTTTGTTTTCCAAAATTGCATTTCTTCACATATTCTTTTCATTTAACCTGCTCTCTGCCACAAAGGGTGAAAATATATTTGATAAAAAGAAGTAAGCCAGAAAACTAACAAAACTCTTCTTTTGGTGGCATTTCTCTCAATGAGAAGTCTATGAAATGTTTCCTGTGTAAAAATGAATGTTTGTACAGTAACATAGCCTTCAGATTTAGTTGTGTAATCCCCTCGGATACATTCAATCTAAATGTATGTTAAATTTTACAGAAAGTAGCAACAGAAACATAACTTTGTAGTAGTGTGATTGAAAAGCCACTGCTGTCTGCAGAGAATGCTGGTGATGTCATTCCGTTTGCCTGAGGCCTAGATTAATATTGTGCTGCCCTCGATTTCTGAAAAAAAATGTGGAAACCTCAATACAATGAATGTATATTCCAGGGCCAATATATTGTAATGCTGGCTTTGCATTCAGAGATTGTGCCTTACTGCTCTTGCTGTGATGCCATTTTTTCTCTCATCCTGAATATTGGAGATCCATTTTTATTAAGTATGGGGACTTGTGAAGCAGGACTCTGCTAACTGTTCATCTGTAGATTGGAGAGCTGGAGAGGAAAAGGATTACAAAATTCTTTGAAGAAGCAAATGCTATTGTGGCATTCTGATGCCTGCCATTTGATATCTCAGATGAGATAAATGAAATGCTGGAAAACATGTAATGTTAGAAATGTACAAAACCGTATTTTGAACACCTTCAAAGAGGCTTCTAAACAAAAACTCTGTTCCCAGGGTGGTCTATATAACCTATGGTTCCAATGCTGCAGAAAGCAATCTGTTAGAAATGATTGAAATGTAGGCATTTAAATAATTACTTCTTGATTCAGATTTGCCTTGATTTAGTAAAATATATAACAGTTTGCATTTTCAGCTAGCTGAGTGCTTTTACTGTCTTTAAGTGTATAAATAGCTTTAAAGGTAGGATGCTTTTGAAAGGGCTTTTTGGACTAAGGATTGGGAGACAATGAACGAACAGCATATGGCTGAGTAACTACTACTGTTTGGTCTTGCTAAGTGTACCCTTAGACAGTATGTAGTTGGCCTTGTGCTTCTTTCCTGTATTTTAAAAAGATGTAGCATTATGAACAAGTACTTGGAACAATGCTAATTGAATCAGTGTGCACAATGCCATGTGTTACTTTAAAAATTGGCTTGTTTTAGTACTGCAGTGTTATTAGAACAGTTATGTTTTGTTGAAATTTTTATTGAATATGCATAGCCAAAAAGAAATAAGCAAGATCTTATGATTTCAAGATATGCCTTTCTTCTCCTGTCTGTGTGTTTAGTAGTTATCCTTTCCTGCTATTACTTGTAGGTGATTTCACAGCATGAAAAGCAAACAGGGAAACTGAGGTATGTGAGGAGGACATACTGGAGAGGATGAGCCCCTGCAACATGCTCAAAAGTTGCAGAAAATGTTGTGATGTATAGCAGAAGTTGATGGACTAGATTCTTTTTGCATCATGCCCTTATTAAGGACTTAGAAAATGTACTTGAGTGGGGGCCTAAGAGGGTCTTCAGGATTTATTTATTAAGCCTTTTATGGTATAACTTATTTTTAGCATATGAAAGAGCAGAGTGTATTATTTCTCTTTTAGTGTTAACTGTGTATATATAGGGTGTATAGTAAAATAAGTATAAAACTAATCTCAAGCTCTAAAAGAAAGCTTGCCATTGTTATGAGGAGGAAGAACATATTGTAGCTTGAACATACACTTCTTTGTTCTCTTTCTGAAGCATCAAATGTTGGCAATTAGCAGAATAGTCTCTTGGCTCACAGTGTGGTTTGGGGCTTTTTTAAATTTTGTTAGGTGGCAAATTGGATTGTCATCTGTTGATTGCTATTCTCTGGAATTGTTAACAGGTATCTTCCAACACAGGTTTACTTGAGGCCTATTGGAAGAATTGAAGAGTGGTGTATTAGCTTTAACAGGACCAGGATCCACACTGAAGTCTCTTAGGGTTGCTGTAAGATACATTAAAACCACCAAAGATGGGAACAGTAAGTTCAGTGGACTGAGACCACATTGATGTTAGCATCCTAAGAAGGACTTAAGGAAAAATGGTGCAAGGGAGATGCAGAGAAGAAGAATGATTTTTGGGCAGGGGGTCAGTAGCTGCTCTGAATATAGAGGACATCTTGGGAAGAGGCAGAAGAAGAGATTTATGGAAGTGCTAAGTGAATGCCTTTAGAGATGTTCAGGGAGCAAAAACATCAAGATTAAAGAGTATCTGTTACACAAATTTTCTACTCCCATTCAGAATCTCTTACAAAACCAGAACATTCAGCCATTACTCAGTATAGCACCTTTGTTACCTCAGATGACCAGCTAGTAATACTTTAAAAGCTTCTAAGTGGATGGCATTTGACTAAAAACGTTGATTGTAGCCATCTGTATCCTTCTCAGCATCACTGATTACAGTGAGATGACTCCAGTAAATTGAAGGGGATGTGAGCAGTGGAGAATCTATTGTCAGCAATAATAGCATCCAGCATGGGCTTAAGTGGGGAGAATTTTAATCTAAGTTCGTAGTAACTCTACACCTTTTTGTAGGAATTCACTTGGATTTGCTTAGGTATGTTTCATGTCCAGGAGTTACTCAGTGATAATTGACAGTTACTGAAGATACCTTTCTTATCAGAATTGACAAGTGAGGGCAAAAACATTGTGGTACAAAAGTCAAAGATAAATAGGGAATGATCTAGCACTTGCATGGCAAGTCAGACAGTTAATGCAACAGCAGCAATATTGCAACTGCTGGAATATTTAAATCAGTGTATTAATAATACAAGAAATGGAAAAAAAGAGTTCTATGTTAATTTCTTTTATGCTTTTTTTAGAGAAGCTCCAGTAGGCACAGACAGTGATGCAGTGACTTTAATCAGGCAGCCATGCCAGTCTAGAATTGAGACATTTTTAGAGGCAATTAGTTAATATTGTAGAATTTGGGGCTAAAATTAATGTTGTATCCAGTCCTATAGCTGCTTGAGGTTTCTTTCTGCTTATTATTTCTTTTCATAAATTGAATAAAAGAAACCCCCTGTGTCCATAAGACTTCAGAATTACTTTTAAAACCTCAGACCTATCTGAATGCCTTCTGGTAAAGTAACTTGCTAAAGGTTGCCTTGGGACTGCACTGAACTTGGTATGAAGCTAGTAGAGCAGGGGTCATTTGCAGTGAAAGCTGTGCTTGGGTGAAGTGTATGTTAATTAAAGCTGCAGCTTTTCTGCTCTTCACTTAATGTTGCCAGGAAAGGGCTAGTCTTGTATTTAAATTAGATTTGAGGACTGATCTGTCTTTGGCTTCAAAATGTTGCCGAGGGTTGAACTGGGGGGGCAATTTGTTGCACTAAAAATTATTTCTGGGCCAAAGACTCTTTCTCTTGCTATGTAATTAGTAGATGAGCCATTTTGTTTCTTTGAGCAACTACACTGACTCAAGGAGTAGCTTAGCAGTTAGTGATACTGCTATTGTGATAGCTCTGTGCCTTCTGATGTGAGCTGTGAGACAATATCAGTGACACACAGCACAGTCAGTCTGTGATGCTGTGCCACAGCCCAGGCCCCCAGTGCAGCACTGTCTCTTCATCTTCTTTCAGCTTTTTCCACCTAGTTTGGTGGTGCCATTGTAGGGAATACAGCCTGGCTGCTGTGCAGGAAGTTAGTCATGCCATTAAGTTCCCGCAGCACACACCAATCCATGTTACTGTCACTCTTTAAGTAGCTTTTCCCCTTCTTGGAAAAATTAATAATAATGTGGTATTAGTGGTATTACAGCACTTTTGTTAATTTAGAAAGATCAAAATGAATTTCCTATAACTCCTGTCTCTCTGATCTGGAGCTGCAATGCACTAGAAATACTAAAAAGTGAACTATGAGACTATAAACTTATTGAGGTGTCCTTAATGGCCATTATTGTTGCAGCTGAACATATTGGCTGTCTTCAATTACAGCAACTTGATGTCTTTATGTTTTTAGCATTGGCTTTTGTTCATCTTTTCTCTAGAGAAGGTGGATTTATTCTGCACTTCCAGCTGCCGATCATCTTTTTTTTTAGAGCCTGCTTTCTGTTTGCTTGGCAAAATGTAGTCTGAGGGGTGGTAAAATATGTGGGCTACAAGCTTTCAGGCTGAAAGGCTAAATGCTCAGGAGCGTGCAGTGGTTTTACAGTGTTTGCTGTGTTTAAAGTTGAGTCCTGAGTTTTCAGCATTTGTTTTCACAATGTTCAATGCATGTGCTGCCAGTGGTGAGAAGTCTGTAACTGAGAGCTAGCAATGCATGGATAACTTGTTACTTGCAATGCTTAAGATGTCTGAACATTAATCAGATCTCTCTGTGTGTTGCCTCAGTATTCTCTGCAGGTTTAACTGCAAATGACAGTTTGTGGGCTGTATTTTGTTCCCCTCAAGTTTGACTTTGCCTCATCTTCATCTCAAAACATCCCTTTCTTAACCAATTCTATACACTAGGGAAATGGCAAATATTATTTTGTAGCTGGTAGGGGATGTGGAAGAAAAGACTTTTATTTAACCTTCAGCTCTTCTTCATTTCTGCAAAATCAATTACCAAGTACACTCAGGTTTACCATATCAAGAACATTGTGCTTCATATGTAAGTAGAGGACAGAGTTATTTTCCTCCCTCTCTTATTTGATTTTTGCTTCAAAGTTTAAGAGATGCAGACAAGCAGGCTTATCTAGAGCTTGTATCTTACTAGGAAATCAAAGCACCAAACAGAAGGTGATGGGAAACTAAGTTTCAGAATTATGGACCCACTTATTTGTGATGGCGTTTCATCCTTTTTGCTGTTTGTGACTCTTATGACTTGCTGAGACTCAGTTCAAACTTTGTTGAATGTGTCCAGTTTTCAGGAGAGTACTGAAGAGGGAACTGGTACCCTAGATTTGACATACGGATTATGTTATGTAGTATCTCACTTTTGTGTTCTATTTTGGGGTTTTAGCATGTAAAAAGCAGGCCTTTCTATGAACTGGCCTGCAAAACCATGTCTTCTCTGGGAGCATTGCAACAGCCCAGAGGGGGAACAGATCTCCAGAGAGGAGTATGCAGGTAGAAGTTCATGGAAGGCAGACTGAGACTGTATTATTAAAGATGCCAATAAATCATTCTTCATCTCTCACTTTTTTTAAAATTCTTTTTATTTAGTCTTTTCCCTAATAAGATATAAACGATCTTGGATTTAACTTGTGTCACGTATATGCGAGAGTTACCCTGTACATGCGGGGCTGATGAATTTAACGTGCATAGCTGGGTTTACTCATTTCAAATTGAACCCCTCTATACATACTCCTAAAAATAGAGATAGACAACATCTGACAGATGAAGACATCTGTGTATGGTTTTTTCTTAATTCATATGCTCCTGGATGTCCTTTCCAACTCGACTGATTTTATGAAATACCTCTAAGCTGTTTCCACTGAGAACAGTTAATGAAGTTTCCAGCTTGATTGGTTTGTTTGCCACAAAGAATCTCACTCAGTTTTTACAATAAAGTAGTTTATAGCTCTTACTTTATTTACTGATCTTTGTAGAGATTCACAAATACTTTCTATAGAAGGAAATGCTGCAGAAAGGAAAGTGTTTATCAAGGACTTTCAGGGGGCTCATTAACTTCCAGAACATGGATAAACTTCAAGTAGAATAAACGCTTAAAGGGCAGCCTTGCATTTTAAAGGGACAGGTGGCAGGAGTAATTTGTATCAGCAGTTACATTTATAAACATGGCATTTAAGAAACATCAGAAGCTGTATCTAAGTTTGTTGTCACCTTTTCATTGTTTACTGAACAGGAAGAAAAAATGTAGTAAGGAAGTAATGTAAAAATAAGAGATGCTCTATGCCAAACCTAAGGTACAGAAACAGATTGTTTCCAAGGTTACATTAAATACAAGAGTAACAGCAAATCAGTATTTTTACTCTGTTTCCCCTGGGTTTGATTTTAATTTTCTCAGAGTGAGAAGTGCTACAAGCAAAGCAGAATATTTTTGAATTATTAGGAAGAGATTTTATTGTCTAATTTTCAGTGTTAGTTTTACAGTTATTCAGCAGTGCAAACTGAAGAGAAAACCAGTGACATTAGATTGCTTTTAAAATTTTGCTATAGCTATTTCTGCATTATTCTATCTGTGACTTGAAAAACAAGTACAGGAACTAAATTTCTTTTGTGTATGTTGCAAGTTGTTTCTTGTGGGAAGGAAAAGCATCAGTTGTTGACACTGACATCTTCAACTGAAATTAGCAACTGGCTATTGGGAAACGGCAACAATTATGTTTGACATGTTTCTTTATTTTTTGCTTTTGTATCTCCCAGTGCAAATGCTCAACAGTAAAAATCTAGTTCACTGTTCTGTTTCTTTCCAACACTGGCTTTGGGATGCTAGTGGGGAAAAGTAAATCAAAGTTACATTTTCGTCTTTTCTTGTTTCCCCTAAATATGCACTGGCAGGCCTGTGGTGTCACAATAGCCTTTTATTCTGTGCAAGATATTGGTTTTGAAGCTTATTTCTTCAGGGTGAATCAAGGCTGATTTTTGTAAACAGTTTTTGTTTGCTCTGTTAATATTACAGTTTACCAAAAGCTTAGGTGCCACAGTCGTCAATGAGTGTTGAAGTTAGTCTTCAATTCTGTATTTTAATTGAAAAACACAAGTTAGAGGATGACCTTGTCATCCTTTACCAAGGTGTTTACATGAACCTGGGGCAATTGTTTGTTCATTAGATTAAAAATTATTTAAAATGTGAATTTACTAAGTCTGAAGTTCAAAATTCTGCATTGTGCTATGCTTTTTATGTTCAAGGTAAATGACAGGAATAGCTTTTAAATACAGCTTTAGTCCTAAATTCTTTTATCCTAAGTAAAAACTGATGTAGTTTAAGCATAGATTTCAATGCAGAATTTACAGGGTAAAACCAGATCTGAATTAAGGTTTGAAAAGACTGTTCCAGGTGCACTGCAAGTTACAGGGGTCCACACAAACCTGGGTGGGATTAGAGCTGCTTTGTGGGTGGCAGAATTTAACAAGCAGTGGGACTCTCTGGCTTTGGCCTGTAAATAGAAAGAACTCATAAAATTCCTTTGCGCGTGAAATTGAAGTGTAATGTTTGGCAGGTTTAGAGGTTCTTGGGTCAGTATAAGGACATCAGTTACATAGTTCCAAATGAGTTAAGTGTTGAAACAATGTCACAGATTAAAGGCACTGCTTTTGTTGCCCTTCACGTGAAGAAGCTGAGTTGTTACTTGCGATGAATTTAATGTCTGCACAGCTATCAGAATGGCTCTGGTGCTCTAACTTTTGTAGGTCATAATAGTCTTCAAAAGTACATGGTTTATAAAAAAAACCCTGAAGGAGATTACTCAGGACATAATAGCTTTTTCAGATGCATGCTTTTGCATCCAGCTGTGCTTTTTTTAAAGCCAAATTAAGCTGCTCTGTTAATTATTGCTGCTCTTTTTTTTGTTTTGTTTTTCCTCCAGGAATCCAGCAAATTAAAAGTGAGTGTTCATCTAGTCAGAGCAGCTACAGCTGTTGATAGCACATCTGAAATACTGTTTTCTAGTTCCAGATCGTTTTACCTAAGAAAACATGAATTTAGTCTTTTTGGTGGTGTATATGGGAGAGTAAAATTCTAAATCATAAAAGATGACTGAGGAAATAGAGGCAGATTTTTATGACTTTAGAGAGAAATGGGAGCCAGCCATGCTTTGTTTTACGGTGTGACTGTATAAAGCCACTGCCCATTTCTGTCCCATCATCTTCCCCAGTTTATCAGTCTGTAAGTGAAATTAATGATATCTCTTAATTTATGAAGTGATGGAAACCTCTAGACACAGGCTGCAGGCGCACAGACTTTCAGATGAGGAGATATATAGCAGTGCTGACTCTGCTAATAGATCTTTCCTATCATAGTTACTGGAAGTTCTGAGTTGTAAACTGGGATTTGCATGATGCAATTTCCATAACCTCACCTCCTGTAAATATAGAGGGGGTAGTATTTACAGTGTTAGTTTTGACAGAGAGCTCCAGTTTGGAGGGCTATGGTTCTCTTCATGAATGCTAAATTAACTGAAGAGCCCCACTCTTGTCATTACTGAAGGTCTCAGAAAGAAGTGTTAGTGACTTTATCCTGACTGCAGATGGTTGATATGGGGCACATACTATTTTATAGAACTGGGTACAGTGAGCTGCAATTGCAAAAGATGTTCTTCAGGTCAGTGCCCAAGGTCTCCAAATTATTTTTCTCTTGTTTTTCATTTTCCTTTCAGTAATATGGTTTGTGTTTGTATTTTCCCTTTGCTCTGCCATGCCAGTTTTCTTCTTCTCTGTATACTCATAGTTTTAGGTTTGTTTTTACCCACTGAATCTCATTTGCTGAAGTAGAATAATTTATTTCCTCTCTTTTTGAGAGAAGGTTATCCAGACAGCTGACATGTTAAGTGCCTTTGGAAGCTGTGGTGTCTGGAATATTCACCAGCTATGGTATTCAGAAGTTACTTTGTCGTCTCAGCTGACAAAGAAAATCTCATTTGATCATGGGACCTGACTGCTCTTGGATGACAGCGTAAGTCAGCAGGACCCGGCTGGATACTTCTTCTGCACTTACCTGTCAATCTTTAACAAGTCTGATGATGTTCAGAGTCTCAGCTGTCCTTCATTTTTCACAAAGCTGATATGTAATTTAAGAAGGAGGGGAGAGGATAAAGTATCTAACCACTTTAAACTTTGAATTCTATTTGAGATATCCTTTCTCTGTGAAGCTGGAAAATTGAATGGTCTTTATAAAATCTGAGTGCTTGGAGAATTGTTGGGAGATGAATGCTAATCTATTGCTGAAGTAACATTTACAGAGGGTACCATAGTGCAGTGCCTTTTGGGGTGCCAGCTTCCTGTGAGATGCTCAAGTGTAAATCATCACCAAGCTGTAAGATGTGTAGTGAACTCTTCAACCATACTCTATTTCTTGACCTATGCTATTTTTTTTGCAGGATAGTAACGGGCTCTCTGTGGGTTTGCTTGCTCAGGCCATTGGTGTTGGGAAACAAAATGAAAACATTATCCTTAGCGTCTTGGTTGTTCTTCTAGTTCATTAAGGTGTTATTAGATTCCCTTCAATATTGTGGTTAAACTTAGATATTGCTCTGCTGACTTTCTTGCATGTTTGCCCCCAAGAGTGCAAGAGGCTCATGTACCCCTCCTCTGCCCAGCCTGCAGTTTCTGCCTCCTTCTAAAGAGTGCAGTGTGTCCAGCAGCGCTGGGCTAAGGACGTTTGCTGATCTTCTGACACTTGAGATGAATGCAGGACTCCCAGTTACTGCAACTAGTTCTGTGATGCGTTCTTGCTCTTGTTCGACTGTTTATCGAATGTGTGGCAATTTGCCTTGAGGGATTTACTCTGTCTCATCAAGAGCCTGCGAAGCAGCCTCCTGTATCTGAAAGAAAGGAGTGTCAATGATTGTTGTCTTAGAAAAGATGCGATAAGAAACCAGGTATGTTTTTCAGGGATGTCCTTGACTTTGCCTGTGAGTAGGTTTTAAATTGTGACCTCCATCAGTCTAGACTGATGGATAGCCCGTGCACTGTCATGCTGCTAGGCAAAACAAAGCCAAGAAGATCTTTCTCTCACTGTTTTAGCACTATTGAGTGATGAATGCTTGCTTACCTTCTTGATCATTAAGGGAATAGGTTCTGATCCCAGCTGCAGTAATTGACCTTGGTTGGAAAAATCTCAAGACATGATTTGTATTCTGCAGAGTTTATATTTTTGTGTAATTATTCAGACTTGTTCTCAATTCACAGATGTCATCAACCATATTAATATTTTTATTATATTAAGACTTCTCACAGTTATGATTGTGGGCATTTACAGACATAATAAACCAGTTGATTTATTGATGAATCTACTTAAAAGCGTTTCCTTGTCATGAAGGATATATTGCAGTTAGTAAGAATATATGGTTGAACTTTGCAGAAAGTATGTTACTCCTGGAGATGAAAGAGCAATTCATCTTATGAGTGGCCCTTTCATCTTCTTATGAGCCAATATGTCAAGTTTACATCTCTGTAAACTCATAATGGAGATGTTTTAGCATCTAGTATTCTTCAGGTGTGCCAAGAATAGAATGGATGTTCAAGATTCTGGCCAAGTTAATGTTTGAAAGTATTGTGACTTGGGTGAAATTTTAATCTAAGAGCACTATTAATGTAACCTGAGTTTATTCTGAAATATATAATTAAAGGATTTAGTTTGCAAATTGAAATGTAGATCAGATGCATTAGTGGCAAAACCAAACACTACCTACTCTACAGGTTTGAAAGCTAGAGAAGGAGTCGTTTCCATAGTATAAGATCTGTTTAGAGATCTTTTCTTCTTGCTCCTGTGAATAGAGATTTTGGATAATATAGTATTGAAACAATGGAACATTTCTATTTTCTTAGATGTGTGCATTATGTTTCTAACGAAGGACATTATCCTGTTTCTCCTGCTGCGAAAACTTACAGTATTTCCCTTAATAACTGTAATATTTTAATGTAATTAATTGAATGAATTAAATATTTTTTAAAAATCTTCAAGTCAGCAGTCTGTTCTGATCAGTTTTATGTTTTACAATATTATATGCCAAGGTAATTAATTGCCACTATAACCAGATTTCAGAAAGTAGTCAGAGTTGTATATGAGTGTCAAGTTTGAAGAAGTTCTGCTTACTCCTGGCAAAGGCCAACTTCTGTCTTCTTCTGTGCAAAAATAGCTTTTGAAATAAACAAATGGAAACTATAGTCATAAAGCCTGTGAGCCACTTAATGTCAGCAGTCACATTTCAAACCACATTATGTAAAACTTAGGACAAACTTTTTTCCAGATATAGATGTAAAGAAAGTAGATTCATATGTATTTGTTCTGCAGATGATATAGAGCAGCAATGGACAAAGAGGAGATGCATTTCTTAAGTGATTTTAACTTAAAATAGTGAAAAAACTGATTTGTGCTGGGTATAGAGAAGTGTGTGAATTAGAAATTATTATGGGATTGAAATCCCATGATTAGACATGTTAAGGCAATAGAAATGAACAGTGAGACACAGGACTTAGGTGTCTGCAATACATGGAATACTTCTGTAACTTTTTTATTTCCAGAAGTGCAGCAGACAACCTATTGAAAATGCTCGCTTTTCACTATTGTATTTTGTTGGTGTGAAAGTTTCTTTGCTTAATGTAGAATGCTGAGAGTTGGTGGCTGAACTTGGCTGACATATCTGCCTATGTACCTACCTCCCAGCTCTCGCATTGACCAGCTTCCTTTGAAAAGAGTGCAAGTCAATCGGAATCCCTTGGTGAGTTTGAAAATTCCATCGTTCATTCTCACTGCTTTAGTAGCTGATTTTTTTCCACTTGGAACTCTTCTGGAGCAGCTTCTGCAGCCATGCAACAAAGGAGAGTTTAGTTGTTCTGTTTATTCCATAATCCAGCTATCTTCTTAGAGGGCAGAATAAGGAGATTTGTCTACTGGCCTCTTAGCTGATACTCTTAGCTGATACTTCCCTCCAGCTTGTTCCAGGAGTTGTCTGTGACTTTGAAATCATGGCATGACCACAGTGAAGCTCATTCTGTCCATCATCTGTGAATGACTTAATAAACTGGTGGTATTTTGCAATGCTAAATAATACATATTTACGGTGAAATGAGTAGATCTAGTAATTTCTGAAGATACTCTAATACAGCTTTTTCTCTGTTTTGTGGTGTAAAATAAAAGCTTCCATTTCTTTCTTTCAGCAGTTTCATTTGTATTGTATTGTACCAATTTTAACCATGTATAGCTCATATGCCTAACAGCATCACTGTTATTTTAAAGGCAGAAGTGCTCAATGTGTTTCCATTTGGCCATTGGAATAGATGAATTGGGAGAATCTTCCCCTCTGTGTCATACAGGCTGATTGTTTTCACCCAAGAAAATATTCTGCAGGTGGTATAGCATTGTTGTTTTATCTTGTGGACTGTGCTGTCTTCATACCTTTCATTTTTGGAATGCACAAACGAGATTTGGATGCTGATGTGTGAAAGTTTCTTTGTCACATATTGGAAGCATCAGAGCCTCTTTAAAGCAGTGGTTAAGAAAATTTGTGGTAGGTGGTGCAGTAATAAAATTGGAGAAGAAGGATCCCACCCTATATTAGCAATGATGAGGTGTTTTTGTGTTGCTTGTGTAATCTGGGTTCCTATAAAAATATAGGAGCACTGGACATCCACCCCCCCCCCAGTGCTGCCCAGGTGCCTTTCCATTTCCTTTGGATTCTGTTGTTTTCATTTGAGTTGCAGTGACTCCCATTAGCAGAGGCAGTAATTCATTAAGCGTAGGAGTTAGTTACAGTACAGCTGTGCTGCTTTGGTGATGCCATCTGCTATCTGTGGGTAAAAGCCAGCTTCCCTGCAGCCAGTGCATTGCAAGAGAAACTTTTCCTAAGACACCCAGACAGTAGTGCAGAGAGTGTGCTTGCCTTGTGTAACAGGAGAGCAATCTAACCTTGTGAGCTGTTGGGAATCGCTTAGTTGAGATCTGTGTCTTTGAACTTTGGAGCTAAGATGTGGAAGAATTATGTGTAATTGAGGTGGAATCGTCAGAAGCAACCCTGCTGGCTAATTTTAGTTTCCCTTATTTTATATTAACTACCTAATTTGGCTTTGTAAAGTACAGCCAGCCGCATCTGGCTGGACAAAGCTAGAAAAGTTAAATTATGGGTTGGTGTTTAAATATATCATCCTCTTAGTTGCAGCAGGCCTTAATTCAAATTTGATGGCTGGCTTTTTTTTTGCATTAATGCTTAATCAAAAAGCTACTGGAACAAAATATTTTTGTGAATATATCTGTGTCACAGATCTCTTCTGGAGTTTGCCATATTGCCTGTGTCAGGTAAGGGTTCCAATTGCAGTTAAATGGATACGTTGCTGCCAGTACCTGAGGAATTAGGTATGAGCACTACAGGCAAACCAGTAGCTGTTATTTCCCATGTCCTGGGCCAGGTTTAACTGATGCAATGAAAGCACCTGCTGGTCAGTTCAGCCACTTGTGCTACCCTGGGTGCTGGGTTGTAAAATCTAGTTGGGACCAAAGGGCAGTGCCAGTCAAAACAGTAGATTAGGTCAGTCTCAGATTAAAGCTGTTGATTGTTACATTCTTCTTTTATGGTAGTATAGATAATTGTGTGCCAGAACACAGAATCAAAAGCAAATGCTTGTGTGTCTTCAGGCAGGTGAAGAAGAGGCCACATAAAGGTCCTCTTTTTCCAGCAGCTAGACAGTTGCAGAGCCTTGTTGTCTCATTTGCTGGAAAGATTAAAATTACTGCCGAATTCCCATGGGATAGGGAATTGAGGTCGCTTGCACTTGAGTGGTTCCAGGGTGGCCATTCAGCTGTTAAAGAGCAGATGTTGCAAGTGGGCAACTTGCAAGCTTAAGGGTGTCAGACCATTAATTTTCAGGGACTGTTCTTGAGTTCCCTAGTCCAGTGTGCTAGTTTATTCCCAGAGAATGCCTATGTCTCATGAACTGTGTCTGGGGCATTACAAACCAACCTGCTCTTTCTGGAGTTCTGTACCATTTCCAAAACTAATTAGGCATTCTATCTGAGCAATGCGATTACAGTGGCTCAGGATTAAGGGAAGAAGCATACCTGAATCCCTATCAGAAAGAGAGGAATGACACACAATAGTCTGGGATAACTGGGAGATGAGCTCAGCTGACTTTGAAGTTGTGGCTCGGACACCTTACTCTCAGGGATTGTTTCTGATGTCTGATGGTCACCTGATGAACATCAGCCTAGCTCATTCAAAGTGGAGTTTGATGCTGTTGTGGTTGTCCTTGGAACTTAAAAGTCTGTTGACTTCAGCTAGCATGAATGGATGCAAGAAGCACTTGCAGAGCTAATTTGGAGTTACATTTGGAGTGGGAATAATTAAGATGTGTCTGAATTTATACATATAGCGTTCTAAAGAAGAAAAGTATTATTCAGTCTACAAGGCATTCAGCCTGCGCTGCTGGTGTTGGCCAGAGCCTGGCAGTGTGTAATCTGATGGTCTCTATTTGAGACTGAAATAAGATTGCTGTGCTGGCTGACTTTTGTAATAGATTTGTGTGAGAAATAGGAAGGAACAATAACTCTGCTCAATTGCATAAACGCAAGGGATGAAGTGCTGTTTTTCATGCAGAAGTACTGTGGTATGTCAGCATGTTGGAACTGGTGGTGAATAAGTTACTTAAAATATACATCCCAGAAATAGAAAATAAGATAAGAAATGGGAAATAGTTTTAGGTACTTAAAAAAAGGCACAAAATGGTGCCATTCTAACTGAGAGCTTTGGACTCTAATGAGAAGTGAATAAAAAATGATTGTGAGCTCTTTCTGGAGGCAGCTGTTAAGCAAGAAAGTTTTTAAACACTTCTAAAAATTTTTGACCAGCAAAAGAGCTCCCCATAAGCAAAAGAGTTGCAATGTTAATCTTATGCATATATACTTATAGATATACCTAAATAGTATTTCTGAGGTTGGTGATGCACCAATGGCCGTCATCAGTGATCTTCCAAAGCTAAGGGAAGGCATCGTTGCAGAGGGAAAATTGTCCTCTAAAGAGCACAAAGGTAACAAGAAGGAATTTTCAGTTTAGGGGGTTTTATATTGCTAGTGGGTGTGGAAAATTGTGGGTATGGTTGTGAAATGTCTTTAGACATAAAATCCCATTTCTGCTGTGCTTACTGCTTTTTAAACTAGCATGAAAAACCTTTTCCTAACCAACCCTACTGAAAGCAGAAGGCTTTAAGTTGCCAATGCAATTAATTCTGTAGTATTCGTATAGTGTATTACTGCTCGTAAGAAAGAAAATTATAATTAGCGACAGTGGCTTAAATCTATCTCCTGTGAAAACTCTGTATTTTTCAAAATCAAAGTTATAAGTAGCTTTTGATTCTGTTGTGTTTTCTTTGTCCTTCTTTTTTTTTTTTAAATCCTTTATGTAAAGTGAGAGAGCTTCTTATGTTCCACTGCCATTGGCTGAAGTGTAGTACCAGCCATTTACGGGTCTGGCTTCTTCTTAGTCTTCTGAGACATGGAGTGAAAGTAACTAATGATGTGCCCAGGAACATGTCCATGAAATAGTGCACTGAGGAAACATTACCAAATCACCTCACCAAGCAGCTGCAGTTTAACTGAGCTGGGACAAAGCATGGAGAGGTCCCAAAGCTGGTCACGGCTCATGACCTCTCCCAGCTGTGCACCTCTTACACCAGTCAGGGTCTTGTACTGAATGTATCAGATATTCTGCAATATGAAACTTGCCGCTGGTTCTGTAGCAGCTGCAGGGCTGGTAATGGCATCAGGCTATTGAACCGGGAGAGAATGTTGGATCTTACCTACTGTATTTTACTGGGATTTAGGGGGGTAGATCACAGTAGTGCCTGACTTCCCATAAATGCACAGGAATTCAGTCAGGGAACATGCTTCTTTGGAAATTTAATTAATTGCCCTGTAGATAATAACATCTCTGATTTTTCAAAGTAATTCAGCACTCCTGTTTAACTGAGATTTATCAAAGGGGTTTAACTCACAAATTTAACAAGCATATTCTTCAGACCACCAAAGGAATACTGAGAAAAAAATAAATTTTAAAGTATGATAATGTAGGCTACTAATAAAATAATTTTGAAGTTTATATTAAAATTAATAAAAGCAATCTCAGAGTTTTTATGAACATACTCCACTTTGATGAAAATAGGTACTCTCTTATTCTTGTTTTGGATGACACAGAAATGTGTTGCTGTTTAATAAGGAATGGAATGCTGTTGAAATATTTATGCTGTACTCAAATCCCTTGTGTTTTCGGTGAATGAAACCTGGGCAAATTTCCTGAACAACTTCAAGAGAGATATTAAGCCTTGCTGAAAGAGATGATGTTAGTAAATGTTGAAATTGTGAATTGCCCTAGGAGTAGATGGCTGCAATTTATGTTGTTTTCTTTCAAGTAAAAAAATTGAAACACAATAATTGCACATTTTTAATTATAGAGTTCGTCCTGTATTTAGCTCATATCACAAATACTTTCTAATGGGCTTAGTGTGTATAATTCAATCTCCTCGGGCAGAATTAAATGACAACAGTTGATACTCAGGACTTAACAGCAAGGTGTGAAAATCTCTATGATGAGGCTTTGGTGTTTGTGCATCCAAGGCACTTAAAGCTGGTTGTAGGAATTATACACTTGATATTGTATCTAGATATTATTAATGACATTGTAGGACTGAGGCATTAATCTGTCAGTGGAGTGAATTCCATGCCTCAAGAGCTTTTTCTTGATGTAAGTTTACAGAACATATTAATTAATTTGAACCTTGTCATTCATTAATTTTGAGTCTTCAAATTGAGGTCTAGGAAAAAACTCCAAGGATGATACGCTACTGGGGAGAGAGTGGCTTCTCAGTGTTGTAGATTATCTTGCTACATAACCTCCTGCTCTGCTGCTGTAACACTAATACCTTCAGTGTTTCAGAGAGGTTAACTTGCCAGATGTGTGCATCTGTAGGAGATCATAAACTGCTACTGTAATAAGAAAGTGTTTTTATTCATATTTGTCAGAGTAGTCACAGTTTCAGTGCGGTCTGTGAAGTGTGGATTCATTTTGTGGTTCTGTCGTGTTGGTTCCAGAAAAAGAATAGCAGCGTGAGGTGCTGTGGGATGAATTGAATTGTCAAGACTGTTCTTTGTAGGGTTTTCTTGGTTTGTTTTGTTTTCCCTTTCTGAAACAAAATTATCTCAAGTGTTTTGTGTTTCTTCTCAT
The DNA here is from genome assembly GCA_013400935.1 of Turnix velox. Taxonomy (NCBI): domain Eukaryota; kingdom Metazoa; phylum Chordata; class Aves; order Charadriiformes; family Turnicidae; genus Turnix; species Turnix velox. The sequence continues at coordinate 29,914 of VZTY01017667.1, forward strand.
TCCTGGTAGATCTCATTAAGAGCTTTCAAACCAGCCTGTGACTGGGAAAGCATTCTACATGTTTGATGTAGCAGAATAAAGAATAAGTAAAAGTAAAATTGCATTTGGCCTCTCTACTGCCTCCTCCAACTGGTGGCTTTTCATTCTGAAGGTAATTGATCAATTCATGAGTAGCTGGCATGGAGACAGAAGTTTTCAAAATAGCGAAGTTGGAGATAAAAGTGTTTGTACAAGTACTGCTACAGAATGTGTGCAGCAAATACCATGAAGTTTTTCCTCTATCGTGCCATCACACAATCTCCGTAAATATCAGGAAAGTATTAGCTAAAAAAATTATTTTGCAGTTCACAGGAGGCATTTACTTAGGTTCTGCTTTAATTACAGAGAGACTTTCACTTGTAAAGTTACTTTCCAGTTCTTACCAGATGTATTTATGTAGATGGAATAATCCTGTCTTCTTGAAATAGAATTATTAAAAATGTGATTTCATCATGGTTTTTAATTTGAGAAACTTCAAGTGCAAATGTCTTTAATTAAAACAAGAGCAGACTGTGTAGAGCAGTTAGTTTGTAAAGAATTCAGTATCAGAATTTAGTATTGCTCTTGAGTGCAGTTAACAGTGAGTGAAATGTGTGAAAACAAAATAAAAATATAACATTTTTATGGATAACTCAATTTATGAAAACTTAATTTTAAAAAATTAATTTGTTTTTGCAAAACTGTTCATTAAAATTTGCATGTGCTTAACTAAACATCTTTAACTGAAAGTGTCTGCATTACAGTTTTCTTGTTCATGCATTATTTCCTTTATCATTTAGTTGAATGAAACCTGCTATTTATTTGATCCACTCAGTTTGGACAAAAAATTTACACCCTGTTTCTTTTTGTTCCTTAATGAGAAGAATTAATGTAGGCTTGTATCAAAAGAGGCAGGAATTTATGGGATATTTTTCATCTAGCTCAAAATCAGTGTTCTGAGAAGGTGGACACAAGCCAGTTTCATGGATACTTTCTTTCTATATGAACTCTTCCTGTGCATTAATCCGTTTTTTAATGAAACATCTCCAGAAATGGAGAGGAAGGTATTCTAACTCCTGTAACAATGGCTTCATTGAATCCATGGGACTGTAGTAAAATGGATGGTAGGAAAATTCTAAATTTGCATAGGCAAAGACAGCAATCTAATCAACCATTATTGTTTCTAATTAATTTTACCCAGTATATTTTGCTGTTTTCACATGGAATTTTATGTATGACATAAACATTTCTTGGAAAAATATTAATTTATATATATTTTGATGAGTGTGCAACTCACTTTGTGAATTTATGAAGTCAGTTATTAAGCTCCTTTTGAAAAAATATGGATAAAACCTTTACACTTTACTACACTGCAACTTGTTTATTCTTTACTTAAACAGAATAGGTTCTTGTCAGGCTTCCTGTGTAGTTTTACACAGGAATAATAATAATTTTTTCTTTTGCCAGCTAAGAATTCAGACATGTATGAGTGTAGCAGTCACACTTTGAAGAGATGAGTTTTTTTCTTAGGAATCCCAGCATCTGAATGCAATGTGACAGAAACTGACCTTGCCTTCCACTGTCGTCATGGAGAAATGCCTCAGTGAAATATAGGAAGATCTTAAATAATCCAGCTTATTGAATAAATTCTTGGGACTTTCCAGACCTTGATGCCTTCCTCTGAATAGGATATATCTTACAGTTGTCCTGCAACCTATATGGTGACAAACTTGTTTTTAGTGATTTCTAATGCAGTTGAAGTTTTTGTGTGCTTTGGAGGCTGTCAGGCAAGTTTGCCCTGTGCTCATGAGCTACCTTGCTCTACAGTGGTTAAAATTAGGGCTAAGAAGTTCTTTCTTCAAGGTGTCAGAGGCAAGACAACCCCTCATAGTGCTAGAGAGTAAATTTATCACTTGCATCCTCACACTGCTCAGCTTATCAAAATTGTTTTAAAGACTCGTTCAGATGTAAGAATACTTTAAAGGGAAGTCATCTGGGTCTTGGCTCCAACTAGTCTTCCTCAGGGCACAGTAAGATTCATCTGTCTTTTGAAGTTGACAACTCTATCAATTTACATCTTCTGTTTTACTGCTGCTTTAGATTTGAAAGAAAATTCATTATTATTTTTAGCAGAAAAAATATTTTCTGCGTGTCTGTGTAGTGACAGATAAAGGATGAGTTCTGAAAATAATAATGATGAGACACTAGGGTAACAGTAAAGCTTCCCCTGCATTTTTTTGTTCTGTGAAGTGTGGACATTGAAGTTTTAAACTGGAATGGAATAGGCACAAACTCCAGCCCTTTTAACCTAATGGTTTGTTAGCTGTCTGTTTTTACAAATTAATATAATTACTGTGTTCTCAGTATGTAGTTTTGTGAAAATACTGTTAAGGCTTAATACAAGGAAAAATATTATCCAGATTTTGTTGATGACTGGTAACTGGAATGCCTTTATTTCTGAAGCAGACTTACATTGTACACAGGAAATGGTCCCATACAAAGTAACTAGATCCAGGTCCGTTTGGCTGTTGTGACCTTAGAACAAATGTCATCTGATCTAAAAATAAACACCAGCTGAAACACGGGATTCAAGGAACTAGGATCCTAGAAACAACTGAATATAGAAAAGTTTTGCATATTTGGTTCTGTTTCAGGTTGGTGAGTGCACAAAAAATGAGGGCTCAGATCATTAATTTCATATTCTGGCAGGAAGATGTATGTAATCAAGTCCCTGGGCTATAGAGAGTTTGGCATGTGGAGTTCCATAAGGAAACTTGATAGTTATCTCTCTGATTGCCTAAGAGCAAGAAACCTTTTATGTATAAAACAAACTAAAACAGGGAATTAAAGCACATTGTGGGAATATAAACTGTTTTTTATGACTGTTTTTAATGGCACTAAATGGAAAAATCTTCATACAAATCAAATAGCATACTTGTGTGTGTGAATGCCACCCTTGCAGCTTTTTGGCTTTGTGTATCTCTTTGTCTGTGAAGACAATGAGAGGTTTACTAATGTGCGACCTCTGAAAGATGCTTACTATTCATTCAGCAACAGTCATGGGATTTCTACAACCGTATTTATTCATGAAAGTCCTTTGGTGGGCCTCTATTGAAGAAGGAGGTGAGAGTTTCTTTTGAAAATAAGAGATGTTTTTTTGTTTGCATTCTTAAGAAGTTGTTACTAATGTTGTCTTTAGGCCCATGGAATGTCCTGTGCAGAAAGACATAAAAGTAAGTCACTGCTGGCTTGCATTTGAATGCAAGTGCACCCAAGTGGCATATAAATTCAGTGAGATGTACTTTGCTTGGAAATCTATCTTATTTATGCTGTCAGTTCCACTTCTTGGGAGGTGATGAGTTGTTCTGAGTGCATCTCCTCCCTCCTGTGAAAGTATTAAGCAGGAACTTGATGACTGTTGTTGCAGCTCCCAGTGCTAACTATTTTCTGTGTCACGTGGTAGGAGTCACTGCAGGCCAGTCACATGGATTAATGTAATCTGTGTTGATCTGAAACACCACAGCACATACAGCAGATAAGTTCCTCACTCGCTGATTACAACTTACCTCTTTTGTTTGCATGCCCTTACATTTTACCTTATAAAGAATAGAAGGCACAACCAAGCATCATATTAATTACCCTCTTTAATACCTGTCATGCTTGGACCTTTTTTTCACAGCCTCACTGAGATTCAATATGATGTGTTGTGCAAAACAGGAAAGAGGTCATATGATACTCTGCTTATTTTGCTTCGTTGCTAAGTCTCTCATCCATGAACACCTTGCTATTATGAATAGTTAATACCTTCCCTCTCACTGAAGTGCAGAGTAACACAAATACAATTAAATTATAACTCACCACTGTGAAAAAACAGTAATAGCTCTCCCACTTAAAATAAAATTAAATTATGTGCATTTTTGTTTAGCCACTTCCAGGCCAGCACACAAGACAGGAAAGTTATTTTTCTGAGTTAAGCCTCTATAAATACGTGCAACTGATAGTTTGTTCATGACCAGTGCTGCATGAGAAACAAAGAGGTCTCTGAGCAGATCTTCTGATGAAGAACACTTCTGGGACTTCAGCTATAGCTTTTGTATATTTGACTATTGGTATGAAAACAAGGCTTGTGCCACTTAATTTATTCAAAATTATAGAGAACAAAAGAATTGAAAGTTGGGAAGATTTCTCATCCTTGACCTTAGATGATCCTTTTAAGTCTTGCACCTGAGAACTTTAGCCGTCTTGGTCACCCTCCTCTGGATACACCTCACGTGTCCATAAGGACGTAGTTCAATGTCATTATGTAGAGGTGGACAAAACTGTACAGAGTACTTGAGGTGGGACCACCATGCAGTGCTGAGTTGGTCAGTCAGCTCCCTTGACCAGCTAACTATTCTGTGCTTGATGCTCCCCAGAACATGGTTGGCTCTTTTTGCTGTCACTTAAAAGTCATGTTTAACTTGCCATCAACTCAGCCCTCCATTTCTCTTTCTATAGAGCTGCTCTCCACACTCTTGTCCCCCACTTTGTGTGTATAAGCATGATTGCCCTGTCCCAAGTGGAGAATCCTGCACATGCTCTTGTTTAAGTTTATATGATTGGTGACTGTCCAGCTTTCCAGTCTATCCAGATTTCTCTGTATGGCTTCTCTGTCCTTGAAGGAGTCCACAGCTCCACCTAGTTTATCACCATTGGCAAGTTTATTTAATGTACATTCCTGTGCTCAGATCACAGAATGTCAGGGATTAAAAGGGACCTCAAGAGATCATCTAGTTCAATCCCCCTGCAGGAGCAGGAACACCTAGATCAGGTCACACAGAAAGGCATCCAGGTGGGATTTGAGTGTCTCCAGAGAAGAAGAGCCCACAACCTCTCTGGGCAGCCCATTCACATTGTGTGAAGGCCGTGCTGCCATCCATCGAGACCTAGATTGGTTCAAGACATGGGTGGGGAGGAAATAAATTAAATTAAATAAAGTAAGGACAACTATGGAGTCTTATATATGGGCAAGAACAGCCCCATTTATCAGTTTAAGTTGGGGACTGAGCTTTTAGAGAGTAGTGTAGGAGAAAGGAACCTGAAGGTCCTGGTGGACTGCAGGATGGCTGTGAGCCCTGTGGAGACCATATCTGAAATATTGTGTCCAGTTCCAGGGCTCTCATGTCTTCAGTTTTTGGTGCTTTGACATCCAGAACCTCTTACCTATTGTTTAGAGGAACTGGAGGTGCTGAGGTGGGCAGGGAGGGAGCTCCCCCATTGCCCTGACCATGAACTTCAGTCCACTTGTTTCTTTCTTTTAGGGTTCTGCCTTCTGTCTGACAAGGGCAGGATGCAGGGACACCATGATCCTGGCTCCTATCTGACAGGGGCTCTGGTTTTTGATTTAAGGTGGGCAATGTCTTGCTCCAGAAGTTTGTTTCTGCCTCAGCTTCTCTGGTGGACCTCAGCCCTTCTGCTACTTCCCAGAGCTCTGCCACCAGGCTGAGCAAATGCTTTCCCTTCTCACAGTGCAGGCGGCCCCTCGATAGCAGTGAAAGCCTCCGGCATCACCCGCAGCTGTCGCCTGGGCACTTCTCTGGACTCCCACCTCCTTTCTGACTGTGGGTAGAAGCGCAGCCTCCGCCGGGAGAGAATCATCGTTAACGCCTTACAGCCGCTGCCACCGCCCTTATCAATCGCAGGGAACAGCCACTCCCCGCGTGTTTACGTCACTGAGAGGTCCCTTTTACCTGTGTGAGGGCGGGGCGGGCCCTCTGGTGAGTTTTCGCCCCGTTTGAAGCTGCCTCCCGGGGCAGCGTCTCCGCCCCGCGCTCCCTCACTGGGCACCGCCTCCTGGAGCTGCTTGGGCGCGGCCCCGTCTCGCAGCTTTCTCCGGCTTCGAAGAGCTCCGAAAACGAGCTTCCTGCCTTTTTTTGCCTAGATTCCCCTTCCCAGCACGGACTGTTCTCCGCTGGAGCTTCGCTCCTCAGCGAGTGACCGTTGGTGAGGTTGCGCCTCGTTTAAACCGACTTACGAAAAGAGCACTTGTCTCAGTACTCATGTAATTAAATACCAGTTTCTGATCTGTAATCGCAACACTGCTGATGTCTCACTTCTCTGTCATTCCGGGTGAATTGACAGACTAACAAAAAGGGAGCTTTACAGGGACCTCGGGCTATACTGAAATAGATATTTTCAGTTCTTTGCAGAAAGTGGAAACAAGGCAAGGTTTCTTATGTGTTGTTTAAAATTAGGCAGAGTCATTCCATTGGTTTACTGCACCAATCGACAAAGGAAAATATGCAATTTCAAGCTTTTCAGCTGGTAATATGGGTTATCTGTCAAGGTCATGACCATAGCAAACGAAGTAACTATGTTTTCACTTTATTTTCAACTTTTCCTTCTGTTCCAGCTCAGACATACTTTTCTCTTGCTTTTTAATGTTTTATTCAGAAAACTGTCAATCTATAAATTTTATATATATTCATAGGGATTTTTTGATATTGTCCCTTTTCAAATGTGAGAGGATGGTCTTTTTTTTTTTTATTTTAAAGGCATTTTGAGAGGAGGAGACGAGAAGGAAAAGAAGATATGTTACGGAAAAGAGGAAGTTCTTATGAAAGAACTACTTGGTTTTTCAGATAGACAAAAGCTATAGAAAAGAAAGTAATTTATGAAAATAGATAGAATAGATAGAAATAGTTACCTTGTCACAGAAGAAGTGTTTTGAATATCTGTTCCCTTTTTCTTGTTCTATGGATACTTTCAGCTTAATCCATACAAGTGTATCTATAGTGTTCATACTGGCAGAAAATTAGATCATTTTTGGGACCTCGTCATAAAAACTACTTTCTTTTCTGATTTTCTGAGGTTATAGATCCCTTTCAAACAAAACAACCAAATATCAGAAAATCTGAATGGTGACATTTGGTTCGCTTGAACTTTATCTATAAATTTCTTCCTTTTTTCCCATCTTGGTAGCTAGGCAGAATTTAAAGTCCATCTAGTTCCTTGTGACACAGCACTGTCTGTATAAGTTTCTGCTATAAAAGTGAAATTCCATTAGTTCTTTCCCAGCTGCTGTTCTCTTGAAGATCAATTGTAGGTTTGTCTGAAGATATTCTATCAGACTGCAGACTATGGGTTTGTTATATAACATTGCACAATTGAATTTTGTTTTGGTAGAATAGTTCTCAGATGAGAGAGAATCTCTTGTGATCAGGATTATGGCTCCAAGGTTGAATTACTGCCCTACCTGTACTCACTGTGGCTCTGAATAGTGGCAGTATGGTCTAGATTAATTCCTTTGATCATACATTTGTGAAGTTGCTGGAAGAAGAGGGTATGTACATTGATAAAGCAGAAGACCTGTTGTATTAAGCCAGTCAATAAAGGAAGCAATGGGGCTGTCTGGTTTGTAGTGCATTTCTCAAGACTGAAAGGAACTTATGTTGGACAGAGCCTGTATCTCATGGTGCTGGCTCTCACCTGGGTTGTGAGCTGCAGTGCAAAGTTGGCATGAGGAGCCCAGCTCTGTAGGGCTTGACTGTGATAGTAAGTTTACTTGTTCTGTCTTGAACTGTCAGTAAGATGTTAGCTGGTAATTCAGAAAGATGCTCCATGGCTTCACTAGTTGTCCCACCCATTGAATTTTTATTTTCAGAGAGATTAAGCCTTCACATCTTGTGTTGTGCTCAGTACTCAATGCCTTTTAAGAATCCCAGTGGGATTTGTATCCAGTCGTTCTTTTTGATTGTATGCAATGGTGTTCAGCTCAGGGACTTTCTGGCTTCTGCAACCTCTAGTAAGACAAAGGACTAGAGCAGTACATATTGAATACAAATTTTGAACAGTCACCCATGGAAATACATCAACTTTAGGGCTGTATTGCTGAGACAGAATAACCCTATGTCAGTAGTATGCCTAGGTGAAGGTCTGCCTTTCAAGGTAGAGTATGTATTTGGAATGGAATAATTAATACATATTGTATTGCATATGCAGAGTCTGATTCTAACTGCAGTTGGCAGGTGCTGGCCTGCCACCCAATAGTAAGCTGAAAATTTGCAAATTGCTTTTCCATTACTGCTGTTACATATAAGAGGTCATGATTTAATTTGAGTCAGAGGATGTGGCATTAGTGTAACTGAGAAGTATATGACACCCAAGGCTCTGGAACCATAACCATTTTGCCTATCTTGTTCTGTTTATTTCTTTAGCAGTTGTTGCATTTATGAAAAGCAAACTCATTTGGTTAATAAAAAGGGTAGTTTTATTTGAGCTTCATTACCTTGGAGAATCTGTAAAATAGGTAGTTGGATCTTTAAAATAACTTACATAAAGAGACACAGAGCTTTGCTGCTTCTTCTGGGTAACAGGAAGGGTGCTGTTACTTGACAGAATTCCTAAATGAATTTAAGATACTTGTGCATACCTTGTAGCAGTGTTTTCAGTGCTTTGTAATAATTTCTAAATTAAGATGCTCTATCAAATCTGATATGATGGGATAATTTCTTTTGTGTTGTGCTATAATTCGCACAAATTCTGCTGTGGATCCTCAGAAATTTTGAGATTAGAAGAGAAACAGGCTCTGAACAAGAGTTTAGTGGAACTACTGTGATTTGCCTTTTATAACTATCTCATAAAGTTAGATAGTTCCCACTCCTCAAGCAATTATAACTTAATTTCTTTACATTAATTTTGATTCTGATTCAAAGAGTTTTATCTCTTTGTTACATACTTCAGCTGTAATGTAGCTTTTAAAGAATTACTAATGATGAGGAGATTTATTTGATTGAATTGAATGTTATTTTAAAATGGGTATAGAGGTGTCTGCTAGCATGCTGTCAGTTTGTTCATTATCAGAAGCTTTCAGGGATTGCAGCCATTTTCAGTTCATGTCTTTCAAGAATTTTTGGCATCATTAAGAAGGAATTTGAGAAAAGTTGATTCTTCAGGTAATAATCAACCAGTAGTTACAGTGGTATTATGGGATGCAATTCTGAATCTCTGCTGTCTTTTTTTCTTTCAGTTTAGGGTGTAACCATTTATTTGGCCTTGTTGAAAATTTATTTTAGAGCTTAGAAATCATTCTTGTATCAGTTGGGGACTGAGCTGTTAGAGAGCAGTGGAGGAGAAAGGGACCTGGGAGTCCTGGTGGACAGTATGAGCCTGCAATGTGCCCTTGTGGCCAAGAAGGCTGATGGCATCCTGGGGTGTATTAGAAGGGGTGTAGTCAGTAGGTCGAGAGAGGTTCTCTTCTCCTCTGCCCTGGTGAGGCCACATCTAGGATATTGTGTCCAGTTCTGGGGCCCTCTGTTGAAGAAGGGAGTCCAGTGCAGGGCCATGAAAATGAAGCCATTGGAGCATCTCCCTTCTGATGAAAGGCTGAGGGAGCTGGGCCTCTCTAGCTTAGAGGAGACTGAGGGGTGACCTCATTCATGTTTATAAGCATGTAAGGAGTGAGTGTCAGGAGGATGGCGCCAGGCTCTTCTCAGTGACCTCCAGTGGTTGCAGTGGGTGCAGGCTGGAACACAGGAGGTTCCACAGAAGTACAAGAAAAATCTTTGTTAGGGTGAGGGTGACAGAAGAGTGGCACAGGCTGCTCAGAGAAGGCACAGATATTCTGTGTGATCATGACTGAATATGTTTCATCAGTTTCAGTTCTTTCTGGTTACTCACAATTGTCTTTCAACAAACACTTTCTTGAAAAATTATCCTTAGAGGTAAAATAGTGACCATTTGAATTTATGAAGTGGGTGTATGTTACAGGCCAGCAGACTGGTATTCTTCAGTTGTGGCCACTGTTGACATTGTATCACATCCCATTACACAAGTGTGAGAAAGTGTTTAAACCAGAAGGCTGCAGAGAATGGGGTGCAGAGCTAAAATCAGTTATGTTATCTTTGGTTGACTTGTCAAGATAATGTATGAGTCACTAAGAGAATGTGTTCTCTCCTTCAAGACAGTTTATCTTTCTAATTTAGTCCAGAGCAGTTAGGTGAATACTGGCACTGATACTTTGTTGTCAGGTAATTCTGCTCTCTGTACCCCCAGAAAGCAAGTTTAGAGTGCTAGTAGATATGTCATAGGGCCCTATTCAATGCAGCAACCCTAAGATGGTGAAATAGCTTGTAAATCTGCCACAGGGTCTGTTTGATCAAATATGATTTTAAATGTGAACAGCACTGAGTGCTTGCTGTGGGAGAGGGTGAGCTGAGACAGGTATAAGGCTCGTCATACAAGCAAGTAATCAGGTCTCTTGAGCATCTTCCCACAATTGCTACACGGGCTAGGGTTAGTCTATGAGTCCTCTCCATGGAGGACATTTTTAAATGGCTTTAGTTCCATGTGGAGAGCTGTTTTCCTACTGCACTAGCAAAGAACCAGGCAGAAAATCAGTGTGCTCTTGCCAAATATTTTATGAACTGTACAGACAAGTATTGACAAAAATGAGATGGAGACTGGCTGAGTGCAATATTCCTGGCACAGGATGCCCACAGTGATGGCTTGAGGTATGAGGGAAGGCTAAAGAGAGACTGGATGAGAGCAGAGATAGGAAGGTACTTCTGTGCTTTGAGCAGCAAGAAAGATGCCATTAGTGAGAGGTACTGCATTTGGGAATCTGTATGTGAAGGGAATCTGACACGGGCAAATGAATAAACAGTCAAGATGACATCTTACCAGTATGCAAGACTCTGTTACTCTGTTCATGCTCCTGTTTCAGAAAATCAATTACTGTCTCTGAGGAAGAAGATGACTCAGTAAGGGCATCTTAATGCTGTGTGCTGTACTAAAAGCTAGAACTAGAAACAGCTACTGAAGGGAGTAAAAATTGGGTTTTTTTACAACCTAGGGTCAAATTTGGTGTTAAAGTGTGTGTTTAATGCAGAAATGAAATATTATGATTAATTAGTATAGCGTGCTTAAATCCAAGTATTATTAATTCAAATACTTGGTTGTCTAAAAAAGGTAAGATTTAAAGATACTGCATTTCTGTGATATGTTTTATTTTGTGAGCTCTCTGTTATACGTTTTAGGTCTTACCAATTTACTCTGCAGTCAGAGTGCTAGAAATTTTCTCTTCTTAAAGAAAGCTGCAGCTGTTATGAACTTTGGTGTTCATGGTTAAAGCAACATTACTAAGGAATAGAAAGCTCACAGTAAGACAAGAGTTGGTATTCCTACCTGTTAGACATTATGTGCATAGGCTTTGTTTCTGACTTGCAGTGGAAACTAACTCCAAAGAATTAATTTGCTGTCACATTTCACTCTTCATTCACTGTCATCCTCAGTGCAAAGGGGTCTTATCATCAGTAGTGTTAGTGGGAAGTGGGCCATGTCTGGTGCTGGAGCAGTGCCAATTTCCAGCAACTGAGAATCTTTAAGTGTGGTTTTCTGGTACATAACTGCCAAAGAAGATAAAAAGTTGCAGCTTCTGTAAAACAACTTACTGGTTCAGAATAATCATCAGATCTTCTAGTAAAGCCTTTAATACGAAGAAGTCTTCATATTGTTCAATCAAAGTAACCGAAGGGTTATGGTCTCTTCTCCTGTGTCATCTAATAATGATTGGGCACCATTATACAGAATCCAGCCTGTTTTACTCTGCAGGATTATCAGCACACTGCTGTTGCCTCCTAATCACTGCCCGTCACACACAGCTTTGAGGAAGCTATCTTCTTGTTCTCCTGTGATTGCACACTTGTCTTTTGGGTTTTTTTTCCTTTTAATTACAGTTTTCCTTCTTGCTGCAGCTCTCTTTTGATCATTGTTCTACACCTGGAGATGCCAGACTTGATGCTGTTAACTCTGCTCTCTGATTTACCATCTCTCTTCCAAATCCTAAACCTGTGTGGAAAATCACCCCTGAGCCATTCCACTTGCTCAGCCTCCAGCAGTCTTATGTTTTGTTCCACTGTGTCATCTGTAAAGTGATGGCAACCCTCCCTCTTTGTACTTGGATGCAGCAGATAGCTTCCACCACTCTGTCTGCTGCCCTTTTCTATGTCTGCCTTAACAGGTTATCCATTGAGAGGAGATCAATTGACAAGCCTCTGAAGGGGACAATTGCAGGCACTTGAGGTTTCTCTGAAAACTTCATGTTGGTCAAATTAACTGGATATGTCTGATTTTTGATATCTAGAAGAGAACAAAAAAAGTATTGAGGGGAATTGCCTCTATGGCTTAATTCTGTTTATTCTCAGGAGTTATTGTGATACTGAAAAGTTAAGAAAAATTTAATAACTATGAAGATATTCTAATGAGTGAGAATGTGGAGTACATGATTGTGCTGTGAATAAGACTGGAATCCCACTTAAGATCACTATTGTGCACTCTGAGGCTGATCTTATATACCTTTTCAGTGGTAGAGCTCAGTGCTCCTGGTCGAGGTAGGGAATTCGGGAAAGGATGGAGCTGGCAGATGCTGTGGCTGGGTGGTGGTCAGCATCATAGAAACCCATTTGGAGAAGGGCTTGCTGAGATGGGGCTGTCCATTACCATCTGTGGCTGTCAAGAAGCAGTGCCAGAGCTTCTCTTCCTGGCAGGCAAGGAATCTGATTAAGGTTATTCTTTAGGGTGTGAAATCAAAAAAACACTGTAATTTATAGCCTTCTCTACTCTCAACACACTTTCTGTTTTGTAAACTCCCCGAGATAATGGTAATCTCTCTAGACTTTGTTATTCCATTTGATCATCTGCAAAGTGCAGGTGACAGTGTTTTAAACCTGGCATTCAGAAAAAAGTTTACAACTATGCATATTGGCTCAGCTGAAAACTGATTTTCAAATGTGAAGGGAGCTCTTGGATTTTCCTGAGAAGATGTTAAACTTTGACAAGCTTGCAGAGTCAAACAGATTGAGAAGGGAGCTGTTAGGTAGGTACAGCTGCATTTATGCTTGAGGCTCTTTCATTTCAGTTGCTGTATCTCATTTATTTTTCCAATGTTTCTGGTCCCAGGTCAGTTTTGGAGCATAAACATCAGGAGCAACAAAAGGAAAATCTGACAAGTCCTTCTTTGAGACCATGTTAAAAACATTATTTATTTAAAGAGTTTAAATTTACTCCCTAATCAATGTAGTAAACATGCTAATTATCAGGCAGTTCAACAGTAACTACAAGCTTCATTTTTGGAAAGCTCTGTCTACCATTTCAGGCTGAAGACATTTATGTGTTTTGGTCACTTAAATATGCAAATTGGATGCAAAACATAGCTGTTGTTTTAGAATACATATCTTGAACAGAAAAGCTTTTTTCTTTATCTGAGGACCTAATAATTGGTGTTTTACCACTAAATAAAAAGCTAAGTACTAGAGAAATACACAGCATTCTATTACAAATGAAAAATAAGGCAATAGTCAATATCATGGAATGACGAGGTTAATAGCTGTAAAGATCCAAAAGTTTTGTTGGAGATGAAATTGGGCAGGAAACTGAGGCAACCTGCTGCTATTTCTTGAACTGGAAAATAAATGTCTTTGTCTGTTTTGCTGCAGGGAATACTGGATTAGGCTGTGTATTTCCAGCTCCCAGTGGGTGTCATTAGGAGCAACAGTTCTGCTGGGCTATATAGAGGTAGCTCGCATGTATGTTTGATGAGGAGAAACTAAGAATGTCTGTCCTCATACTTGAGATTGTAAGAGAGCATTGGAATGTGTTCCTTACAGCACTTGCCAAAATGCATTCCTAATCAAGTCACTAAACAGTGGGGATATAAAATGCTACAGTTATTGGGGATTCTGGCTTTTTGTGTGGAAGTGGAAACATTTTGGGACAGTGAAAAACTTGTATTTATTGCTGTGAGTGGATTGGGGATTGAAAGGATCAAAACAGAATCCATTTCATCAATTTTCTCTACATAAGTTGCACTTATGTCTCCTTCAAAAACGTGGTTGCTTGTTAAATGCTTGTGTCAAGACCTGATGCTGCCGTGTTCACTCCTGCTGCTCCCTACGGGAGGCTTACCATATTATTTTGTTGACCTACAAGACACTTTGGAAGAGTTAACAGGTTATCTGTCTGCATCAGCTGCTTCTTCTTCCCACCTGCCATATTGAATTGTGGCACAGCTTCACAATCTGGATTGTGGGAGGTAACTTTGTTCTGTTGTCAGTCTCTTTTAGTTGGCCAGTTTGGCATCTTGTAAGAGTTCTGCAAAAATTCAAGAGGACAGGAAAGGATTCATATTTGACTATTTTAATCAGTGGCAGTAATAAATGAAACAAAACCCCCAGCTTTTTGCAAGTAAGCACAGTCGATAGCTGGTCCCATAACAGGCAGACAAACACTCATAGCACTGCTTTTTATTCAGTACTGGGTCTTGTTCAGAGGGTCTTGTGGCATTTGGCAGCATATTTTAATGAACTGCACTGAGTTTTCAGGACAGTACTCTGGATGTTTTGTCATGTGTGAAGATAAAATGTTCCGGTAAATTGGACAGAACTGGTATCTTGGTATCACATTGCATCTGCCCTTGTCCACATGGTGCAATACATATTAAGGCACTTTTGTTCCTGGATGAAGAAACAGCAGATGTCAGGAATCTGCCCAAGAGCTGAAAAAAGTCTGGTGCTGTTGTCTTTAGGGGAGGATATAGCAGATGCAGAAGACAGAGTCTGAAGGAAAGAAAGTCAATGTGTCTCTCTCCCTTAATTTACACACCGTGTTTGTGCTTGTCTCTGCTCTAAAATGACTTCTTTAAGCTGGAGTAGTCTAAGGGTCCCTTTGTACTGTGGTCTGTGCGTTTACCATCTTCCTATGTTGTTTTTGTGATGCTGGAAATCTCTTCTGACACTTTCAAGATACGGCCACTATGTTTCTGAATGATATGCGAAGTAAGCACAGGTCCCAATCACTTAAGGGGAGAACAGAGGTCTCTCGAAAGAGGGGAAACCACCTAATAAGAGAGTGAAAAGAACCTTCAGAAATCCAGCCTAACTGATGGTATATGCACTAGAGGAGACTGGTAGAGAGCAATATTTGTGAAGAGATGAGCATCCAGTGAAGGACAGGAGTTCAGGTGAGAGGATAAGGAAGTTTTTAAACAAATACCATGACTGTAAAGTATATCAGCAAACTGAAGAGCAGGTGGGAGAATGGTGGGATAATGGTTTTGTAGTGCTTATAGAAGAGTAGGCATCCTAGGTGATGTATTTATAGAAGGTGACATATTCAGAGCTGGGGAAGTTTTCCCAGGGAGAAGTTTTCACTGAAATGTCTGAAACAATTTTTCTGCTTATGGAAGGGACCCTGATAGTTTTAAATTCTACACGAAAATACCAATATACCTTGCTGTTTAGCGGGGCTGTGCTTACTTATTACCATGTGGAATCTTTAAAATTATACAAAAATTTTCTCCAGTAGGCATCAACTTTGACAATATAATGTCTATCAAATAAAATTTTCAAGGCAGAGTTGGGCATGGGTAATATAAATTAACACTAATTTACTTTGGAATGACTGTTGTGACATTATCTTTGGGATGGTTAAAAAATATGATAAACGTTTTAACTGCGTATTGGGAACATCACAGAACTATTGAGACATTTCCATTATACAAAAATATTTGTTAAAAAAAGGAAAGCATAGTTCTAATTGCAGAGTACATGCTAATTAGTAAACTGATGCGTCAGCATCATCAACCAATTGCTAAATGTGGGGAAGTATACTTTCACAAGTTGCTCTATGGGCTCTGAGAGAGAGGCATAAATAGCATCATCAAACCATGGAAAATGCATTTTTTATAGATCACTTTTAATTTTGCCAGGCACATAACAGATAATTACACTTGAAAACTAGTAAAAGCAAGGAATCTTTGTATTCTGGGGAGTACTCAATATGTCTGATACTCCAACCTTGTGGATAAAACTTCTTTCGGTTTTATGCATCTCTTGTAGCCATTGACATAAAAGTTATCATCAGTAGTGTGTCACCTGAGAGCATTCTTGTCTTGAATAGCTATTTCTGCTGAGTTCATAGTTGTTTTTACTGGCTAGATTGCCCTCGTTAAGTAATGAGCTTGATAGTGCTGGTGCCTCCTAGGAATGCAAGTGGCTTTTCTAACTTGAAGACAAAATTCTCAAACCTAGTCTAAATTCACATTCAGTAGTTTCTCCTTGGCTTTTCATGGAGGTTTCCATTTATTAAGAGAAAAATCTGATATTTAATTTCACAGAAAGAGTAATGAACTTTCTAAAAGTTCTTGAATTTTCATCCAACTAATTAATCCCACCTATGCATAAACTAAACACTTGCATGAATGTATTTGCTGTAGTGAATTTTAACTGATTAGAAAAATGTTTCTATTTTGACATAGTAGGAATAGTTCCTTTGCTTAGAACAAGCTCTCTTGAGTCTCTGCCCAATATCCCCTTTTACTCACATTCATAATTAGCTGCATCTCAGTGTTGATGGAAGGTCATGCCACTAGGAAATTAAAATGCAGTGAGATTGTTGGTCACAACAGTCTGTAGGATGCAGTAAAATTAAGACAAGCTGTCAGTCACATTTTTCTACATATCCCGGACTGAGACAAATGCAGAATTACAAATTGCATTTTTGCAAAGTTGCTTTGTGTAAGGTTAGACATAGTTCAAGAAGGACGGAGAACTGTTTGAGAGAGTCCAATACAGAGCTGTGAAGATGATGAAGGGATTGGAACATCTCCCTTCTGAGGAAAGGCTGCGGGAACTGGGTCTGTTTAGCTTGGAGAAGACAGGGGTGAACTCATGAATGTTTATAAATATGTAAAGCATGAATCCAGGAGGATGGAGCCAGGCTCTTCTCAGTGACCTCCAATGATAGAACATGGGGCAGTGGGTGCAAGCTGAAACACAGCAGGTCTCACAGAAATGATTTTCACAGTGAGGAACACTGGAACAGGCTGCCCAGCGAGGTTATGGAGTCTCCTTACCTGAATACATTCAAAACCCACCTGGATGCCTTCCTGTGTGACCTGATCTAGGTGTTGATGCTCCAGCAGGGGAATTGGACTAGATGATCTCTTGAGATCCCTTCCAATCCCTGCCATTCTGTGATTCTGTGTATTGTGAGTCACTGGAACAGGCTCCCCAGGGAAACTGTCAAGGCACCAAGCATCTGCACAATGCCCTTAGTCACATGACTTAGATTTAGATAGTCCTGCAAGGAGCAGGGAGTTGGACTTGGTGATCCTCACACATCTCTTCCAGCTTGAGATATTCTATGATTCTGTGAAATAATTTCTAACAAAAAAATCTACTCTAGGACTGCAACAGGAAAACATATCCAAGTCAATTTTTTTTTACTGAATGTAAAATAAGTTGTGAAAAGAATAAGTTTGGGTATCAATGAATAATCCTTTGAATGGAAACTGGAGACTCAGGAGACCCTGCCAGACTGTTCTCGTTTTGCTGTTGAAAACTTCAGGTGTCAGATTGGCCTCATGATAACAGAGAAATTACAGGCAGATGTGGGGTTTTTTTTATTAGCCACTGAGTCATTAGCGTTCTTGATCTGAGTGGATAGATTCATAGATATTACTTTGTGTAAATAGGAATTAATCTTTAATAATAATGCAGCCTGGTCTCCGTTGGAAGCAATCCTGAGTTTGCTTGGATGTTTTACAGAGAATCAGCAGCCATTATGACGAAACTGGAAATGTCCTTGTGGGTCCTTCAGTCTTCTGGAGATTGATTTCCACAAAGTAGCATAGGAAAAATAGTTCTGATTGTTCTGACTTGTATGGAAGTTACTTTAAGGGAGCATGGGAAAAAATGTGCTTGGTTGCTTGGCTGAGGAATCCATGTGGGGTTTTTTCATGCTTGATTAGCTGTGTTTGTACACTTGACTCTGGATGTGGACTGTTTTTATTTAAAAAGTAGGGTAAATTTGGTTAGCATCCAAGATAAAAGAAACACTAATCATTTTAGATATAGATATAGAGCTAATTCTCTTATAGGGAAATGCATTTTTTTCTAAATATTTGAAAAAATTACAAGAAAAAAACACCCCCAAACTTATCCTTATATGATTGTTTTTAAATAATATGCATGGAGTCTGTATTACTAAAAGCTGCTCAGAAACCAGTTTAGGTCCACTTGGACATTTGGGTTGTTGGATGATGTGATGCAAATTTTATTCCTTGCTGTTGTAAAAAGCTATTAATTGTAATTGCTATTAATGCTTTCCTCCTCCCAGACTGGCTGGAAGTAGCTGAGGTGGAAGGTGTGAAGCACAGGACTGTAGTGAGTGGATGCTAGCAGGTTCTGAAATATGCTTGGTACCAGTATTTGAGATTCAGTGGCTGTAATATGTTAATTAGCAATTAAGTTATGCAGATAAAATCTCTGAAAGAGGAAAGACAAATGCAACAAAATCTCATTCCTCATTCTCCTGTTCTTTTCTAATGGGAAATATCAAATAACAAATTTGAATTCTGTGTTTATAAATGAAAACAGGGTGAAGAAGCTAGCATAAATCCAAAGTACTTAATTTTATTTGTCAAGTAGGACTAGAAGATAAACAGCTGATCATGTTAAAAGATAGACATTGGAAATCCAGTTAAGCATCAGAAAGACATGATCATCTATCAGTCACAAGGGAAATCAAATTTGGGGTTACACCATAATTTCCTACGCTATTTTCTACTGTCAGAATGTGTTATTACTGACTGGGAAGATGTAGTGTATCTTACTTTAAGACTCGTACTCTGAATATACTTTATGTAAAGCTGTTCATTAAACTGGTATTAATGAATTTTCCTCTAAAGTGGTAAAACTATGTAAGATTTACTGTACCAATATCCCTTTATGTTTTATATTCTCCATTAAGAACTGTTTTCCTCAGTGGTACGGTGTAGAAATTAGTATATATTTAAATTAAAAATTAGCAAGGCCTTGAGTCAGTCCCCAGTGGGAGGATCCCATTAGTCATTGCTGAAAACTGAAGAAGGGAAAACGCTGTGGCATGTAGCATATGTTTAGAGTCCAAAATAAAACAGGTTTATATTGACTTTTTTTCCTGCATACTTTACTATTTTCCATGAAGTGCTCTACTGGTTCGAATATTAGAGGGAGTGTAATGAAAGAGCTTGCTCTTCTTGCTCTTACTTGTCCTTTGCTTCTACCATTCCTTATGCTGGCAGCAATATATTGTGAGAGATGTATTAAGAGATATCCAAGTATTTAAGGTTAAGCTGAGATTAATGTTATTACCAGTAAATGCAAGATTCCTATTAATAAAGATTCAAAAGAAGTTGCCATCATGTTTTATAGAATATAGTGTTTCTTAAGGATTGGAAGCTGTGACTATTAACATGTGAGAGCTACCAGAAAATACTGTTATTAAGAAGCTCCTTGGCATCAGTTGAGCGAATTGTAGTTAGATTATCCCTCCTTGCCTTCCCAACATGGGAAAAAGGGCTCTTTTCATGAGACAACTTTTAGCTTTAGTCAGAAGTATCTCTTTGCTCCAGTTACTTGTACTTTGCTGTAAAGCTGTAAGTCTTTTATGCACTAGAAGCATTCACAGTAAGATCATGTCAATGTTTCTCTTGTAGTAAAAATAGTCTTGCTTACTAAAAAGATTTTCTGGCTGGTGGTATGATTGCAAGTGGTGCATCACTTTAGGTATATAATTTCTACATTTACTAATTTAATTTAAAAAGCAGCATGAAGTATTTTATGTGACTTCCTAAACCAGATTTCTAGAATATGATCTAAGAAAAAACAATGTAAAAATTTGAAGGAAAATGGCTGTATGAACATCCTTCAGGGGATTTTTTGTGGGCCAAGATTGTATTTTTTTGAGCATGGTATCTTCTTCCTCAAAGATGGAGAATGAAAATCCCTTTGGAGGTTTTTACATTATCCAGATCACTTAAATCTTATTTAAAAAGCAGTAAAAATAAGTAGATGTTTCTATATGCTGTAGGAGTCATGAAAATAAAATTTAAGTTTCTTTTCAGTGAAAGTTCAGAAAAATTTTTAATGGTCTTGCATTATAAGAATTAAACATAATGCTTTTGTTAGAATTTTTGAGATGAAGATTTTAACTTGTCAGTAAAGAAAAATAGTTTTTAAAACATCAGGTATTAGCTAAGTGCAGCATATAGCAGCATATAGACGTATGTACTGGGCATTGTGTTGAGAAGAAGTGGCTGTATTTCTACTTAAAATGTATTAAAGCCAGAGGAAAAAATTATTCTTCAGAAGTTCTAGTACAGATCTGATATTTGCTGGATGTTGTCTCTCAGAAGAATGAGAGCTGTGAAACTCAGTAAACTATTTGAAATACTGGCATTTAAAGTCTGATGCTATATCCATAGTATTATAAAATTTTAAAAATTGTGCAGGCATGTTTGACCCAAGAAATATAGGACCCAAAGAGTCTTCAGATATTTTCATGTGTTATCCAAGTAGGTGGCCAGGGAGCAGAAGAGACTTTGTGCTGTGGAAGCCTGGGCTCCAAGAGCAGCTGGTACTATTTGGCCTTCCGGCTTTGATAATGTCACTGTCAGGGACACAGCTTTGCAGGCAGTTATTAGACCACATTAGCTGCACAGATGGTTTGCATACCTCTGAGCAAGAAAAAACAACAAAGGGGAATGGAGAAAGAGAAGGGTAAAGCAGGCTGGATAATCAAGCAAAGCAGTGCACATTTTGTTAGGGCTAAAAGGTACAATTTTAAGAATGTATCTTGCCCACAAAAAATGTAAGACAAGTATCTGAGTACACGTGCCTCCTTGCTGGTAATATAGTTCTACTGAAATATTAAATATTCCTCATAATCCAGGCTCCAAAGAGGTTTAATAATCTAGATAATCTCCTTATGCACAAAACATATCCACTGTTACTAGTTAAGGAAATGGAACTGTAGTAACCATCTGCTTCTGTTAATGCAGCGAGGGTGAGAGGCAGGTGGCTTGGAAACAGTGAAAGCAGCATCTTCAGTGTTAACTTCTTGTGGGACAGAGACATCAAGTAATTGGAGTTTGTTGGTGATGCATGCTATCTGCTCATGCAGAGGAATTTGTGAAAAATGGCTGCTCTTAACATCTTTGCTAATAAAAGCAAAGAGGATTTTATGGTTTTTATAGGCATTTCAGTGATGGCTGATACTGAGTAGCTCTGAAGTGTGGCTTGATTTTTTTAATACTCTGCAAGGCAGGGGAAGCAGTGCTATCCTAGTTTTACAATGGGGAAATGAGATCCATGGGGAGAACATTCTGGCTTTTCTGTAAATGCTTGCTTGTACAAAGATAATTAAGGAATTATTTTGGGTAGAAAATTAAATCCTTTTCTTCCTTTACTGTTACTGAAGGATGCTATGAGCAGCAACAAGAGAAGATTGTCCTTATTTTAAGTTTCCAATGTAACCATCATTCTCCAAAGGATGTGCTTGGGCTCTTAAATTTAAGCATTTTCTCCTTTTTCATCTGGACTGAGGCAACACGCTATCTTTGGAGTAGCTTTTAGCATTGAAGGCTCTTTATTTAAGATGGAGATGTTTTGGTGTCTACGTAGCTTACAGCAGTGCAGCTTCATACAGTCTATAGGTTGTCACTTTGCAGCAGTTTGAGAGCAGGCCAAAGGCAGTGAGTTGAGATGACAGAAGGAGCAGATGAAAAGCACTGAGAATGCATCTTCAACAGATATCTGAAGTTCTGCTTATGCTAAACCTTATAAAGTTAAACTGGAGAGTTTATAGGAAAATAACAGCAAAGCTTCCAGTGGCTGTAGATGGAGCTGATGACCTGACTGAGTGTAAGTCTGGTTTGTGCAGTTCCATTTCTAAGAGCATTAAGGAGCTGCAGAATCTGGTGGAAAATAAGGTCAAAGAAGTGGCAGTACAAAAACGGGCATCTGTTCCTTCACAAAATTGTTATCAGGGCAAATGTATGTCAGGGAGGTTCACTAGAGAAGAATCCATACAAGATTATGCTAAGTTTTGAGTCTTACTCTCATGTCAATTTTATGAGGTGACCAAGATCTTGTCAGTATTTCCTTGCTTGTGTTTTTGAACTCCTGCATTGCCACACGTACAGCTGCAGAGTCACTACTAAGAGTCAGAAGCACTCACTCCTTCACTGAGCCTTTCAGCAGTCCACTAGTGTGAAACTAGGATGGATGACAGTGTAAGAGCTTTCTTGGTATGGGTTTGTACTTCTTCTCAGCAGTCTTTGGGTAATCATTGACAAGTTTACTGGATAGCATAATAAGAGCTTGCTATCTAGGAGCATTAAGCTTCTTAAAGAAACACTTTTTATTCTGTTAAATTATCTTAAAATGCGGAAATCTACGAGTTAAATATTCAGCTCTCTTGTACAACCCTGACTCCTTTTCAGGAAATGGCCATTGGCTGAATATCAGTATGGGACAGAGAAGTAACCCTGTTATAATTTTTGATCTCAAGATCACTCTGAGAAAAGCTGCATCAACAATACAGAGGGGTGGATTCCACACATTTTAAAATCAGATGGAAAGAGAAGTGGATTCATTGCAGTGTTCCCAGCCCAGTTGTAGCTCTGCTCATACACAAAGCCATTCCTCCTCTTGAATCACTCTTCCTCAGTGGCACAGTGAAATACTCTGTGGAGCTTCTTTAGTAAACTTCTCCAGTGAGAGTTTGGAGATGATGATTAGGACTAACACAATGAGCTTTAGTTCTCCTGCCAGACAAATTACCTCCCACTTTCTAATTGGCTTCAGTTTCTCTCGTAATTACTCCTTTTTCAGAGGTTGCACTTAGAAAACAACACAAGTAAAACAAAACATTGGACTATAATGTACTGAATTCTGTATTTCACGTAAAATGTTTAATTCTCTGGCATTGCCACAAGCTAGGATTTGTTTACAAAATTCCTGTAGCCTTCACTGATTTTTGTCAATGTATGCCAACTGCATTTAAGCCTGTGTTTTAAGTATTAAAAGGCAGCTTTTCTTTACGAGTGAAGATTAATTTGAAACAAACTGCTTAGAATCTTCATTTGCTGTTAGAGAAAATTACTACTTCTGTGTATGTAGAAAATCTTTGGTTACTGTTCCAGAGTCACAACAGCTCTTCTCAAGTATTCTTTTCAGAGCTGTCTGCTTCTGAAATTTTTTCCTTCACTACAACTTTGCAACTAATTTTCTATTTCTGAAAAATTATTTGCCAGGTCTTTTCTTTTTCTAAAAGAATTTAATTAGCCAATCCCAGTCTAGTGGCTCATCAGTAATTAACTTGCAAACCCCGCAGATTTCAAACACCTGCTGGGCAGGTGGAGCAAATGAAAAAAAGCACCACATTTCATTTTGGATGTAACCTTAAGATTAATGAAAACTGTTGTTGTGCATAACAATTCCTAAAAGTAAGCTGGAAATTCAAATTGGAGTGTCTTGCAATTCTCTGGTGTCTTATCAGAATATGTTCTTTTGCTATCAAACTTAATAGACTCTGATAAAAGTAACAGTAATAAATAATATAATAATAGTCTCTGGTCCTCTGTTATTAAAGGTATTCCACAAATTTGGTGAAAGGCAATTTTTGTTACCCAGGTTTTTTGGTGATTTTTCTGATGTACTCTAGTACTGCTGGATAATTCTCTTTCCATTTCAGACAACTAGAATTAGGAACCACTTGTTTAGGATTATATTTATATAAAATAGCTGTTAAATTCACTGCTTTATTAAATGGCTATAAGATCCAGGCCAAATTCTGCTCTCTTTTACAGTGGAGCAAAAGAACCAGTGCAAAGGACTTCTCTGCAATTACCTGAAATGTAACTGTGGTTTCCTTTGGAAGCTTTTGTAATTTAGGCAAAATATATTCCCATACAGTTCAATATAGTTGAATGTTTATCTTATGATAGACTATTTAAAATGTTTTTCTAGATATTTATCTGGAACAAGTAAGTAACAGGACTTGTGGTCTCATTCATTTAAGTAGCTTTGTCATCGGTCCCACTGCAGCCTTGACGTACATTCAGATCACTTTACACAGTAAACCTGGATGGTTTGTATCATGTAGAGATGCTCTTAATGCATAATATTGGGTGAAGTGAAAAACTTTCTCTGAATTATTTAAGGGTAAGGTCACACCTGTGGGGCTGTTATAAAGATAATGTGTGGACAGGTAAATCCAGGAGAGGGCTCAGAGCTGTGAATCACAAGTGAAAATAGGTGTTTCCTTGTAGCAGGAAGCCTATGAGTCACTGGGAGACAGGAGTCAAGGCAAAACTCTCAGTCCTTCATGGCTATGAGTCTGGCAAGGTCATGAAGCACCCAGTAGTTTAACAATTTCACAGCTGTTCCGGGCTGTTGTTTAATGTGTAGCTTTTGAGTTTTTTATTCTGGAAAACACAAGAGTACTTGAAAGACTTTCTAGAGAAGCAACATAAGAGTGAAAATGGCTTTGCTGCTGGGTGCAGTATTCTGCTCTTTAAAGCATATTACAAATAAGATTAATTGAAGTTACAGTAACCATAACAAAACATACATTTCTTCAGTAACATGCCCAGCTGTGACTCCCCCCCCC
>VZTY01017667.1:54655-110990 GCA_013400935.1 Turnix velox
CCCCCCCCAGTCAATGTCTCTGCAGTTATTTGTACGCAGACAGTTCTGGTGATAAGCATAAGATGCAGAACAAACTTTCTAAAGAAGTACTGTGGCTAATTCAGTAAGCGAAGATATTTCTGAGTAATTCAGTAAGATACAGATGTTTGTGGAGGTGCTGTGCAGCAGGCACAGTCCTCCTTTGCCTTGGTTTAAATTGGTATGAGTACTGCTGAGTACCGTTAAAGGGGTTGGAACAATTCTTTTTAGAGTCTTGATTTTAATCTTCAACAAAAAGTACAACTTTTTATCTTAATTAATGTTTCCCTTCAGGATGTTTTATACACAGGGTTATTAGAAGGAGAGGGAAAACAAGAACATTCTTATATAATTTTATAATACATATCCATTATGAGGTTTTTGGGGTTTTTTTTTTCTTGTCTTTTTTAATTTCTGTAATTACCAGAAGCTGATCTATAGGTGTAGGATGAGGGCAGAATTAAAAGACATGCACCATAATTTTGGCAGATTATAACATTGTTTTACATTACAAGAAAAATGAGAAATGAAAGATTCCAGGAGATGTTTCTACTTACATTCTTCTGTGTTGATTTAGCACATTTGAAAGAGATTGACTTGTGAATTCCTTCTCTTATCACTAATGCTTCTCACACTGTAGTTGTACTAGTTCTACAGGGAAATATTTCATTCTGTGGTGAACAATTAGTAATGGAAGTGTCCGTTGTGTCTTGTGTAAGAAATTTAATTTTCCTTGATTTTTCTTGGCAGCCATTTCAGGGTTTTTTTTTAGCTTCTTCATCCTTTTCTCTTGCTTTTTATTTTACTTTAAAACAGAGTTTCTGTTTTCAAGGGAAGTTTGATTCATTCTGTAATCTAGCTGTAATTTCCAAAACAAAAAGAACCAACCTCCTCTGTATGTGCCATCTCTTTATGTCTATAATTTCTGGTGTAAGTGATAGTGGAATTTGTCTGTCACTTTGTAGCAATTGGTGCCGGTTTAAGAAGCTCCTTGTATGTTCTAGGCATTTAGATCTCTTTAAACAGTAATGATCACTTCACTGCACTTTTTTACTCCTATAATGATCATTCATGGCTTCATAAATCCCTATCCATGAAACTGCTCAGTATTTCTTGTGAGGATTTAACCTGGTGTGTTGTTAAGAGAAGTATAAAACGGATACAATTTTATCTATTCAAGCTCCTTAAAAAATATTAAATACTTGAGCCTTGCTGTTCTGTTGGTTTTGTTAATTTTATTGGCCTGTTTTCCTAAGAAAGGGCAGATTGTGGATACACAGGATTTTTAAAAAACTATGTCTAATTCCTTTCATCTGATAATCATATGCTTTCATGTGGAATGACAGTCATTAGCTCTTGGCCCATGTAATGATCACCAAAGTCCATGGCTGGCTGCTGTGGTGGGAATTCAGTGCATCTTCTTCCTCTAGTTTTGCGGAATAACAGCCTTTATGGAGTTTTCCTCTGGCATTCTTTTTTCATTACAGTCCAGTCTTTAGAGGAGTATCATGACCTTGACAGTGGATAACACTGTGGAGATAATCTTTTCTTTCTTTCAATGTGTTTCTCAAATTATGGAAGTATTTCTATGAACTCAGCATAATTTACAGTCTTGCTAATGGAGCCCAATCCCAAAGAGCTGACGCTGGTCAGACACTTTTATTCTTCACACAGCTGAAACACAGGAAAATAGAAATAATACAACTTCAAAAATAAAAATTTCAAAGGAAATGCAGATTTTTTTAAAAAGTACTAAAGCTGTTCGATCAGTGGTTCCTAATATCATAGAAGAGGATAAAACCTCAGGTAGTAAATATTTCTCACAGTGCCACATTGTAGGACAGACAGTGCATATAGCTGAGAACAGTATTTGGTGTGTATAATCTAGAAAATTTTCTGTTTATGCAGACTGTTGGTTCTCTACATGTCTTAGGGTTTTCTTTTAGTATGTTTTTGGTTTACTGCTGTTTCTCCAAAAGTAATTTCAACATGAGTGTATTCCTACAGTGTTTATGAAATTAGATCTGAGGACTTAATTTGATTGCATTTTCTTAACATTTTTCTTTTTCAAGGAGAATTAATGACATGTTCATAATGTCAGTTTATTATGACTGTTGACATTAGCACAAATCATGTACTTGGTATCAAAGATGGAGGAGTGCTTTTAATTTGTAATTCACATTTTGCTGCAAAGCAAAGAAGCAATATTATACTCATCTCTGTCGGTTAGTGTAGCTTACTCTTTCGAGATCCTATCTAAGCTATCTCCAAGCAGGTACAATTGTATCTGCAAGTATTTGTGAAGTACTTTTGGAATAGGAGTCCTGTCAAGCACAGCCCTACTTATCAACATGGCTGTTAACTATCATGCCAGTCATATGCTCTGGTGGAAGTGGTAAGCATACAGCTTATAACATTTATTACCATGTTAAAAGTATTTATGAACAGAGAAAAGACTGCCTTGAATCAGGGAGCTGCTGCTCTCTTTTTGTGTTTGTGAAGAAGGGGCAAAACCAGAATTTGTTGGAGGACTGATAAAAGAGAACTAATCTGAAGAAGCTCAGTACATCCTGGTATCCACATAAATATCTTGTTTCTTTACTGAAAGAGGAAGCCTGTTTTTGTTGCTTTGAGTTGGGTGAGCATAGAAGAGAGCTAGTTTCTGTTTCTTCATGTGGACTTAACACAAAACTGAATAGTCACACCAAAAGTAAAGGGGAAAGCTGTACATGTGACTCTAATTAGCATCAGCCTGACATTTCTTGGCAAAATAGCTTTCAAAATAGTTAAAGTGTTTTCATGCTTACTTCAGGTGACATAGATTTGGACTTAAGGTATAAAACATACCGAGCCTTTAAATCCTCTCAGCTGCATAGGAGCCAACTCCACTAATCCCAAAGAAAAATGCAGTCTGCTATTCATTAATTGCAGATGTTATTCCTTTTTTTAGTAAGCACATAAGCAGATGCCTAAATTTAGAAGCGTTCTAAATTTAGTGGAATATTCTGAATCAGTGGAATATTCTGAATCTTTTAAATATCCTTTCCTGCCCTGAAACTCACTGTGCTGTGTCTTTGAAAGGTCTCTGGCCCTAAGCTTTACTGTGGAACCCAGTTTATTCTGTTGCCTTTGCAGAGTGCTCTTTATAAGTAGATTTTATTGACTGCACACCTGTACCCTTCAAGCCTGCTTTGCAGACCTTGCCATACTTTCTGAGTAATGCCTGTGCCTAATATGTTCAACTGTTTATTCAATGGTGATAGTTGGAGAATGCAATGAACTATTTTTTCACTAATTTTTTTAACTGTGCTGTGAGGAGTTGGTTGCATGCTAGTGAGGAGAAGGCTGGAGCTGGGAGTCAGCCTGGAATGGCCACTTCTTTCCCTGCCTCCTTGCACACAGTCCTGGTAGTCCGTCTGGAAGGTCCTTGGGCTTGCTACTGCTTCTCTCCTCCTTTTCAAAATCCAATGTTCTCCTCTTGTCTTTCATGGAAAATCAGCCTACTCTTTTACTGGAAGAGGAGGTGAGAGAAAAGTGACAAATAGTATTGGGTCAGGAAACTAAAGGACAGCCTTTAGCAGAAGCAATAATTATTGTCACAGACCTCCATGCTATGGACATTGGTGGAGAACGTCATCCCCTTCCTTTTGAGTAGGTGAAAGGTGGTCTGCCACCCCAGGCAACTGTCCACTCTGTTTATGATTCAAGCTGTCCTTACACCATAGTGTTTAAAGAAAAAATGAAACAAAACTAACCAAACATTATTTTTTTGTTCTCTAAAGTTTACATTAGTTACCAATGCAAAAGAAGCAGGATTTTAAATCAACCTTTACACTTGGTCGCTGTTCTACCAGCAGTAATAAAATTCCCTGTTGGTAAAATGCAGTTCTTTTGTCTGATGAAACAGAAGTTCCACAATGTGCAAGAATGGAACTAAGCAACTTGGGAAGACTTTCAATGCAAGTTGCAGGACTTTCAGCATGTAGAGTTTTTGTGTGTTGGAATTTGCCCAGTTAATAAAGAATTTAAAAAGAAGGTATGGATTTGTAATAGAGATGGGAATGAAAGTTCTAAATTATGCACTAGACCTTAACATTGATAATTTCACCTATATATTAAATATGAAGTTTCTGCATAATCTGAATGTCATCTTTGAAATGAGATTTTTGGAGGGCTTTATGTCCCCTGCTTGCTCATCCTGTGGTAGTCAGTGATGACATTTTCACAGTCTTCTGTGGCAGCAGCCATTGCAGAGAAGACATGAAACCCCTGCCATAGTGCTGTATCGGAGATCCTCTTCCATCCAGTGGTGAAAGTAGTGTGCATTCTGTGCAAAAATCTTTAGAGCTTTAAATCAGGAGCATTAGTTACTGGTCTCACCAAGAGTATTTGATTAATCCTATCTGACTCCAGTTTAAACTTAAGTAGATCGAAATTAAAAAATAAAAAATGACACAATTTCCACAATAGTTCAGGTTTTTAATATCCATTTACAAATAGAAAATGACTGTAACTGCAGCAGTGCAATTGCATAAAACCAGGCCTTCCAGAATTGATCTCCTGTGTTTCCATTTACTTAGTCCATGGTAATAGGGAAGAGAGGAAAGTAATTTTTATAAATTAGGCTTTGTTCCTGAACATTAAATAGAAGCATCTCTATTTCTGGCACCCCTCTGTTTCCTTGATGCAAGCTGGTCTCATATGTAGATTTTTTTAGTCTTCCACTCTTGCCTGGGAAAAATAGGCAGTGTAATCAAGTTGCTTAATGACAGTCTATTGGGCTGTTCAGCTTAGTGCTTCAAGTACAGAATTCTGAAATAAGAAAAATAATTTTCCAATTTAAAATGTATTTCTTATGATGAAACAGCAGTGACAGTCTGACCATCCTTTATCTTTGAGGTCTGTACTTAGACAATTATGTGTGTTACTTCAAATAAACCAATCCTTTTAAAATATCTGATTTTCAAGTATGAGGAATGGAGAGAGACATTACTTTGGACAATCTTAAAAAGTCCAAAGATTTGGAACTTGTTGCTCCTTGATCTTCAGTATTCTTATAGTGGATTTTTTTGAAAATCAGCCTTTTACCCATTTGAGATGACAAAACTGATCTCTGTCAAAATATTGGTGTCAAGGGATACAGAAAGTGCAGAGGATACTTCAAAGTGCAGTATTGGTGCCTATCAGAGAGCCCTATATTTTCATCTGATAAATATTATCAGAGGAAATTTCTCTTAATAGTATTTTTCCAATAAGTTAAAAGTTTTTACTCTAGTTTCGGGTTGTCTAGGCTTGTAGTAACTTTATATTAACTTGCCGGAATGATGCAGAGACCTGCCTACCTGCCTATCCTGATTCACATGCATGGCACAGTTACAGCTAGAGGGGTATTTAATAGGCTGGTAGTGAGAACATAGTTGGTAGAAAAAAGTGTCCAGGATTTATAGCATATTCATATCAGAATGGCCTAGTTCTAGTGCATAGAGGAGAAACACAGAGCCCTTAGCAGGATCTTGTTCCTCTAAAATGTAGTTTATATATTAACATTTGCTTGATGACATTATTTTATTTTTCTCATCCTTTGGAAATAACAACTGTAATACAATTTTATAGTTAATTATCAGATTTAAGTTTGCTACTGACTGTTCTGAGAGCTCTTGAAGAAGTTCTTAAGTCTTAAAATATTCCGATTTCTCTTGGAAGATAAATGTTCCTGTTTCTTACACTGCCCTCTAGTGCTGAGCTCAATTTGAGAGTCATCTTCAAACATGATTATATACTGTAAAGTAACTTTTGTTCAGTAGTTTCTTAGGAACTGTTTGAGTGCCAAAGACTGACAAGGCTAAAAACTAATAACTTCTTTACATGTACGTGTTCTTTTGGGGTGAACACACTCATATGTGTGTTATGTAGAACAAGCAGAGTTTTATCGAAATTGGACAAACATCCAGTTGTCAAAACCCAGATAACTCCAACATTCAAATAAAATTAAGTTAGAGATGCACAGCCTAGGTAAGCAGAAGATCTTGGATTATTCTGTACATGCCACCTTCAGGAACCTGTGATTTCCGCCCATATCTCCTCTTTGGAAGAAGCATATGGATCTCTGGTATTTGCAAGTGCCTGGATGCTGAGCAGAGCAAAGCTGAGTCTTAGTTGTCTCTTTAGCAGAAGTGGGCTGCCTTCTGAGATGTTCGCGAGTTGGATTGTCACGGCAGCACTTACCATTCTGTTGCTGCATTACTTGAAAACTGAACTTGTGCACCCAGACTGTCCAAGAACTGTGTAAGGACTTGAATTGGTGGCACTGGAATTCATTAAAACACATTAGTATTCCTTTTCCAGTCTGTTACAATGTATTCTCTCCTTACATTATTTCAGATCTGGAAAGACTCTTGATAACATGAACTTCATGCTTGAATTCAAGTATCTTGTGGATCTTTCTGTTAGCAAACATTTGAAACACCCTGATGTTTCTGATAAGTGCCTGAAAGGAAATGAAGTCATTATGTTATTAAGAATATGTGGCACAATTAATTTGATCCCTTTATGAGAGTGCATATGATAAATAAGTAGCTCCCCACAGTCTTTTCTAGTGAGCAGTTAATGGGGAAATCTAGGTAAGGTGAATTCAGGGAATAATGCTGATGCCCCTGCCTTGGGGAGCTCTTCAGGCTCTCCGTGTAGTGTCAGGTGCACTAGTGTCAATGTGACCAACTTAGATCTGTCCTCAGATTCCTGAGGGCACAAGCCTGGCCAAAAATGTAAGAGAAAAAAACACAAGAGAACTTCACTGTGGGCATGAATCTTGGTGAAGGTTTTAAACACCTCTCTCTGGCTCATGGTTTGTATCTCCTTGTGTTATTTGTATAGGGAAAATACAGTTTGATATACATAGAACTAGAATTTGTAAGTTACTTCAGAGAGAGAAAGAGAGAGAGCTGAGGAGCCCTGACAACTTTAGTATGACTTACTGAGCTGTAGAAAACAGAGGTATTGGAATTTAACCCACTTAGATATTAAGTATTTAATTTTTTTCTTAGGTGCATTTCTGTTCAAATAAGTTCTTTGGGAACAAAACTGACAAGGGGAATTAACTTGAATTTTTGAAACAGTAAAACTTGCTGTTCAGCACAAAATGATATTAATGTTGACACCTTGTCAGCAGTATTGTGATTTTTTTTGGGGGGGAGGGTGTGAGGAAATAAGTAAAATAACCTTTCTGAAGGAAGCTCTGTCCCTGTAACATTAGGCTTTTGTCTTCTGAGTATGCTTTTCTCCATGGCCAATTGCAGTCTTGCTTCACGATGAGCTGCTCCTGCTGTTGATAGTCTGTATTTGATCATGCTGTACAAACGAGGTGTTTTTTTTCTTTTCAGAGGTTTGTTCATCTGTTAGACAATTTATAGCTGGGTCCTGTATGGGATCAGCCTTCCAAGGCAGGAATTGTTAGACAGTAATTATTAAGGATGCTAATAACATGTTTGGATTAATTATACTAGACTTTGAAAGTAGAATCTTCCTCTGTATATCTCCCGGTGTAACAAAATTTAGGTAAAATTTTAGCACTTCCAAAATGTCAGAAACTCAAGGCTGGGATTTTTACCTGTTGTATATAATAGCCTCTGACAAAAAGGTATAGATTGGCTAGCAGTTGGAGGACATGTGTAGGGGAAAAGGATGAAAGCATCCTTTCTTCCACCTCCAAGAAGTAAAATACAGTTTTTGAGTGCTTGGAACCAGAGCCTGAGGCTGCTAGGCCTATTAAAATGTAGGTACTCAAAATCAATTGTTTATTTCTTTTAACTGTGATAATCTGTCGTGAAAGCATTTACAGATTTATCCTGACTTCCCAAAAACCTGACTGATGAACAGAAAAGAGAGATGAGGTTTGTTTTGTCTTTAATGATAGTCTAATTAAATTTTCATTGTCACTCCACCTTGTAAGGTAAAAGATTAGCTGCATTTGCTCTTCAATCTTTGTGTACCCCTTCCTTTTCAGGCTGGTAAGTCAAAGTGTCAAGCACTGATGAACTCAGAAGAGCACATCATCAAAGTCTTTTTGCCTACATCCTGGCATAATTTCCAACTCATATTTAATTTGTGAGCAACCTGGTACTACTGAATGTGTCTAGTTTTCCTCAATTATTGGTGCCTTCTGCCTGTTTTTAGCTGACATTGGGATATTTTCTATTGGAGCTGGCCTATTTTGTTAGTCCAGTCATTCTCAGCAATGCTGTTCTGATGAGAGTTTAACTTTGAGGTAAGCAATACACGAGTGATTTTTTACAAAACTTACTAATTCATTATGCAGAACCATATTTGTTTAATTAATATAGGGTAAAAATGTTACCAGAAGTTTCCAGTTGCCATTAGGGATGGTCTTTCTGCTGCCATTTTCTGTTGCATTTTTTAACCCACGTTCTTCATATCAAGGCAGTATGGTACTAGTGGTAGAAGTGGTTCTTAATAGCTAAGGAGGTTGTTTTTGTGTGATGTAACTTTAAGGAGAGACTGGAATGAGAAATAACAACAACAGAGTCAAATCTGCATCAGTCATAAACTGGAAATAAAGTTACTCATGCAACTTTGGGAAATAAATAAGAGGAAAAAAAGAGAGAGGTAAAAAAAAGTATTAATGTTGGCAGTTGGTGGTTCAAATTATGCAACATGGAAGCGGATAAGGCACATGTAGTCCACTGATGAGACGGAGCTTTTTCTCTTCAAGGCTGTCTTGATGACCTCTTCTATAAACCAAGTAGTTGTTAACTGCAGGTGCTATATTGGAAGAGAGGATAGCTGATTCATTTTACAGCTTAAAGGCTTCTATAGATGAATCATAATACAATTATAGAATCATAGAATAGTTCAGGTTGGAAAGGTCTTTAAAGATCATCAAGTTCCAAGCTCCCTGCCATAGGCAGGGACACCTCCCACTAGATCAGGCTGCTCAGTGCCATGTCCAGCCTGGTCTTGAACACCTCCAGAGAGGGGGTGGCCACAACCTCTCTGGGTACTCTGTTCCAGTGCTTCACCACTGTAAAGAATTTCTTTATTATGTCGAGTCTAAATCTATCCCCTTCTAATTTACATCTGTTGTTTCTGGTCCTCCCATCAGATATCTTATTAAAAAGTCCTTCCCCTGCCTTTCTGTAGGACCCCCTCAGGTATTGATAAGTTACTATGAGGTCCCCCTTGAGTCTTCTCTTCTCCAGGCTGAACAACCCCAATTCCTTCAGCCTGTATTCGTAGGGCAGTTGCTCCAGCCCTTTGATCATCTTCATGGCCCTTCTCTGGACCTTCTCCAATAGTTCAATGTACTTCTTCTGTTGAGGGCTCCAAAACTGGACGCAGTACTCCAGGTGGTAACTCACCAGTGCCGAATAGAGGGGCAAAACCACCTCTCTGGACCTGCTGGTCACACTCCTCTTGATGCTACCCAGGATTTAGTTGGCCTTTTTGGCTGCGAGTGCACACTGGCGGCTCATGTTGAGTTTGTCATCAACTGACACTCCCAAGTCTTTCTCTTCAGAGCTGCACTCAAGCCACTCTCCACCCAGCCTGTATCTGTGCTGACCCAGGTGGAGGACCTTGCACTTGGCCTTGTTGAACTTCATGAGGTTGGCTTGGGCCCACCTCTCAAGCCTGTCAAGGTCCCTCTGGATGGCATCCCTTCCTGATACACCTGAGGTGTATCAACTGCACCACACAGCTTGGTGTCATCTGCAAACTTGCTGAGAGTGCACTCCATCCCACTGTCCGTATCTCCTACAAAGATGTTAAATAGCACTGGTCCCAGTACTGATCCGTGAGGAACACCACTCCTCACTGGTTTCCACTTGGACAACGAGCAGTTTGAACAGGCACAGTGCCAATTACAGATTTAGATGCTAAATTGTTTTAAAAATTATTCCTTAAAGAGGCCTTAGTATTGCTGTGCCGTAGGTACCACTGAAATTAGATTGAATATGACAATGTTCCTTAGCCTTTTAATCTGCCACTGTTAATATTATTATATGAGTTCATGAACTTATTAAAGCCATCAGAAATATGAAGCAGCCACTGACAGTCTTTGTTAAATCTTGGTAAGAAAGTATTCATTGTCAGGATCAGCACTTACATGGCAGATATGCAAGAAATACATTGATGCAACATAAAAGGGTACTGTCAACACAGGGAAGAAAGACCACTGCTAAACTTTTGCATAGCTGGTGCATCAGTGCTGCTAGAGGCGCTGTTCTGGCTTCTGAAACACAGAGGTGCATTTGTTGGGTAGAGAATATCCTCATGTAATTAAATAATTACAATATGTAAACAGTAATTAAATAATTATATTTTGCCAAGATGCTTGAAGACTGCTATAATTACAGTCGGGTACAATAGTCTTCATTTCCTTCCTTTTGCAATTGAAGAATGCTGTTGTAAATTAAAGAGTCATCTTGAGCTACCCTGGAAATAATCATGTTTTCTTGTTAGGTAGGAAAATTTCAACTGTTATCAAATAGTGCCATAAATATGCTTGGTGGGGATCAGGAGAATCCTATTCCAAATTACTACTTTGCGATCAGGGGATTTTTTTCGTATTGTTCCTTGAGTACCACTTGAATGATTTGCCTTACGAAAACTGGCAGAGAAATAGTAGGCACAGGTTTTAAGTAGATAATGGAAGTAGAAATGGAGAAGAGAGAAAGGGATACACAAACTCATCTCTGTACACTACAGAAGAATACACAAATCAACAGAAGCAAATGTGGTGAGATAGGGTCTATCTTTTCTTGTTACTTCTGACAAATT
Source organism: Turnix velox (assembly GCA_013400935.1). Lineage (NCBI taxonomy): Eukaryota > Metazoa > Chordata > Aves > Charadriiformes > Turnicidae > Turnix > Turnix velox. The sequence continues at coordinate 65,468 of VZTY01017667.1, forward strand.
GCTTGCCTGCAGTTTCTCATTAATAATAAGAGACAGACATTTTGCTATCTGTTCGTTTGTACACTCTCTGAAGAAAGCACGTATTTAATTATTTACCAATTAAAACAAACCTTTGATTACTAACTGGGTATTAGGAAACAAAGACAACATGAAGTACCTCCTGCTATCCTGTTCTTGGTCTTTTCTTACTTCCTTGTTTCCTCTGTTGTTCTCTTTGAAGCCCCTTGTACCCTTGTTGCCTCATCCTTGTAACTTGCTGCCCTTTCTTAAATAATTTTTCACCAAAGTGGCCAGTAGTGAGTCTGTTGGGGAAGTGGCTGTGTCTGACACTAGGCAACACATGACCTTCTCCCACAGAGGCTGCTCCTGCAGTCCATCAGTAGCCCAAACCTTGCTGCTTGTGCCCAAAACACTTAGAAAAGGTTACTGAAACTGGGATGTGTGTGTGTCATTACAGGGGCAATGTTAACACAAATTTATTCAAACTTCAATTACTCATAAAAATATCTTTTATAAATAGGAGAGAACTGGTTTTCTCTCATGTACAACCTGTGTCTTCTGATATAGTGTCTCTGCCTTATTTTATCTAATGAGCTTTAGAAAGAGAAGAGTTAATTTTCGTTTGGAGGTTGCAGTCAATAAGATCAAATGAAGCAATAGATTTCATAATAACCAATTTATTGGTTATTGGTAATTTATTGGCAATTAACCAAGTTTATTTCACAACCAATCAACATGATCCAAAAAGTATGAGTTGAAGACACACAGATGTTTATGGGTAACAAGCTGTGAGGTTTTCTGACTCAGGCAAGAGGTGTGTGACTAACTGCAAGCTGATGCTATGGCCAGATGAACTTCTAGTGGCAGACTTCCTCAGCCCAGGTGTCCAGCCAACTGACATCTGTGTGATTTGTCTCTGGTACTGATGAATTTAATGGCTAAGTATTAGTTAATACTTGTATCCATTCTGTGTATAGTGTTGCTCTTTGCATGATGTGAGAAGTTAATACGTAGAAGACTCCATGTTAGCATTTGCAGCAATGTGCTATGGATGGTAAGCTTTCTTTATCATGGTAAGCTTTCTTTCTTCCCTCTGAAAAAATGGAACCAATTTTTCCTTTTTAGTAGTAATAACTGAACAGATAAATGTGCCCACCTTAGTATTGCGTCAGGCAGTACTTACACACTGGCTCACCTTTGAGCCTGACCTTCCCATGATCATTCTGCAATTGTAGAATCAAGAGGTAAGAAGAACTGTCTGGGAGACTACAGGCCAAGATCTGTTTACAGAGGCCAAGGCACCAAATATTCTTTTTTACTATTTGAAAGGCTGCTGATGGTCTGAAAATAATTATTGTTTCTTTTGAGAGACTGCCTGAACAAAATCCCTTCCCCCAAGAGTTTTCAGCTAGATAAAGCCAAGAAAGACTTGGTCATCAGAGATACATGCTTAATTCCAGTGATTGGAATTTTAATTGAAAATTCTTGCTGATGCTTTTTTTGTGTAGAACAATGCATTGAAAAAGCATGTTAACTCAGTATGCAAAAAATGGCTGTGTTTAGCAACTAGGTTATTTGAGTTGGTAAACTAACTTTGGGGATATCCATTGCTGGAAAATCTTAATCCAGTAACCTGGATTACTGAGATCTTTTTTGATCAGAAAACCACAAGAGATTCATAGATCACTTTGGGAAATACTCTTGCCCATGATACCATTAGATAAAATTCAGTAGATACGTGTGTGAGTGGGATTCTGTGAAGGTGGCTGTTTCTGGGATGGTGCTTCATCTGTGAGAAATTATCCTATAGTTACATATGCATTAGAAAAAGAGTGTAATGTAACACAGAACAGCTTGAACAAATCTTTGGATATTGTATGTACATGTTCTTGAAAAATGCTAAGCAACATTTCTACTGGGAGTGATCAGATACATTCCTGATCTAAATATCTCTCGTGATCTCTTGTCTTCACATCTCTTGTGATGACAGTTTGTGAGATGATTCTTGTCAAGTCATTATGGTTTCATGGAGATCGCATAGTTATGAAACAAACATTAACAATACCTATGTCATTCCCCATTGCTGTGATTTTTGGACTGGCATTTAAAAACTATTCTGTCTCAAGTTAGGACCTTCTGCAATGATCTGAATTTACCAAGCTTTCCAAATTTACATTGCAGAGTTGTATGTGAACTCCAAAGCTCCACTTTACTTCATTTACCTTCGCAATAGCAGGGTTTGGCATGTCCTTCATCTGTTAAGAGCTGGAGCCAATTCTAGGATTCAGGCTGGGAAGCAACACTTAGACCAGTAGTAGTGAAATATTATATATTTGCAGTGATGGGAATGCAATTGAGAGAAGCAAGCATCATTAGCTTCCTGCCAGTATTGTCAGGTGGGAAAAGGAAAACATCTTAAACAGATCAAACAACTTTATCTTCTCAATTTGTATTTTTGCATTTTGAGCTCTTTTTAGTTAGAGATCAAAGAATGTAGTTCATGGCATTCTTTGGGTATCACAATTCTGATGCTATGCATTACTAGTTCATAAACCTTCTCTTTAGGTGTTCCTTACACTGCTACTTTAAACCAGCTGTCAGACCTTGTAGGTGTTTGCATGAGTAGGAGGACTGTGGACACTTGGGACGCATTCTGCCTATTGGACTAACTTCATGACTTCCCAAAGATTTGCTTTTGTTTACTTAAGTCTCTGTGTAACCAAACAATATATGGCTGTGAGTGTAGCTCTTCAGAAGTAAGAGCTCTTCTTTAGTTAGTTAGTTGTTAATGGCTAAGGAGGGAGACTGTTCATGAATATTTAGGACTTCCAGAAAGGGTGACAAATGGGGGTCAAATAAGGCATTTGATCTTTCTTTGTTAATGTACTGTATATCATAAAACATTTACAGAGAGAGGGAGTTCTCTGGTCTAGATTTTTGGACATGGGAGTAAAGCCTGAAGGGCTGGTTAAAGGGATGAGATGTTGCTGCTTGAGACCCTTACAAGTCACCTTGGATAGACTTCTTGAGCAACTAAATACTGAGAATGAATGCTGTGTTTTCATTGTACTGAAACTCTTCTTAAGTGAGGTTCTAGGTATATCACTTACCATCTCCTCTGTTTTTATAGCAGCCAGAGATGTGGCCTTATGAAACACAAGTATTTTATAATGACAGAGTTATGACAAAGTAACAATCTCAGTAACATTATTGTGCATACCGAGATATGGATACAAATTCAAGTAGGATGGATTGGTAAACTGTGTGTGACTGAAACCATTAGTCACTGTTTGCTACTTAAACATGGGTGCCAACTGTAGGGATTTTTTTCTCTCCATTGAATCTGTAATTTCAAAGAACTTATTTTACACACAGACTTCAGCAGCCTTTTTGTGTGTTCTATGCAACTCTCCTCTTCCTTTGTCTTTTTTTGCCTTTCAAAACTTTCATCTTTTTCTGGCAAAATAATCCAGGCTGAAATGAAATAGTTCATTTTTTAAAATTAAAAACAAAATAAAATTCTTGTTGCCTAATAAGATGATTTTTAAATTTAAGTAATTTAGATTTATCGGTACCAGCCTTTAGTGTGATTGTAATGAAAAATGATTGGGTTTAGCTGTATTTTGCATATTCAGTTTTGAGCCTTAGGTGCTGACAGTTGGCATTGTCGCAACACTTGTTACCTAGGGACTTAAAGGCTGCTGCAAGCTGGCAGTGTGTACTGTTCTGTGTGGCATTAAGATTTTTAAAGTATTATGTCCTAGAGCCTGTTGAAATGAAAGTCTAAGGTTGTTCCTTTTTGCCTTCGTTTTTGTAGAAGCCCCTCCAAAACTGGAAGAAAATCCTGCTGAAGCATTCACGGACTCATCTCTCTTTGCTCACTGGGGCCAGGATCTAAGTCCTGAAAACAGACGAATTGCACTCAAACAGTTCCAGTACTATGGCTACAACGCTTACCTGAGTGATCGCCTGCCACTCGACAGGACTCTGCCTGACCTTAGGCCAAACGGGTAAGTGCTCTCAGGCCACACTTGTTTAGGTTCTCAGTTGTAGAGTCTGTAAACTCTTTTTCACCTGAAGCCTTCTCTTGTGTGATCACATCAAAAGGTATTTCACATACAATGGTCAAAATGAGTAATTTCTATCAAAGATAGGAAGTTTGGAAGCTTCAGATGTTTCCTGAAACACCAGAGCGCCCAAATGAAGTCCTATTAAAATCCCACTATGTATTAATTTTAAAAGTTTGCAAGATCCTTTGGGACCTTAATTTCATCTAGAGTTTACACTAGATAGCATGTATGTTACTGATAAAGGAACAACCTTATGTTAAATTTTAGTTTTATCACAAGATCTGAATAAAGTAGGAAGAGAATAATAACTGCTCTTTTTGAAAACTCATAATTCAGTAAGTAGGTGAAAGTAGGTAGCTCTAGTGGTGGAATATGCAATTTACTCAAGCTGTGTGTGCCAGCTGAAGTCCCATGAAGCTCTCTGCTGGGAACTGTGCATGTCAGTTAGAGTAAATACATTCACTGTTATCCCACAGTGGCTTAGTGAGGTGAATGGGACCAAGGGAGTGAACAACTCTCCTTTTAGTGCATTTGAGGCCTGTCCTGGTAGGACCGTTTTATAGAGACAGTTAATGCTCAGTTCTTTTCAGCCTTGGTAATATATCTTGTCCTCTGAGCAAACAGCAGCAGGGAAATGGATGGAGGGAAAGCTGGTTTTTTTTTCAGCTCACTAAAGAATAAATCTTTAAAATAAACATCATCTGTATTTACTGGATTGAACCGCTAACCAAGATGTGAACAGTTTCTCAGTTCCTTGCCAATTTCAAAGGCAATCCAGATGTTATTTTAAATACTCGCTTTAACCAAATGTTTTAATAACTAAAGCATTGAGCAGTACATTTTACCCTGTATTAAGTCATCTGATATTAATGAAACTATACAAACACTGTTCAAAGCAACTGTTTAAAAATTTTAAACAGATTTATACTAAATGTTGTTACCTATAACAGTGTAAAAACATCTATGTTGTCAATTTGCTGAAATACTGACTTTAAGAAGTCAAGACATATTTAACATTAAACATAAATAAGCTGTATATTATTACGTATTACAGTGTAAAAATATTTGTTATCCATACAATTATATTTGTATTTTGGTTAAATCAGTTTAGCACTGTATGTAAGGACAGGTTGGTTTTGGGTTTTTTTTTTTAATTGTAATTTAATTCAGAGGAGAAGTAGATCTTCTATAACTAACAAGACATCAGTGACAGAAATGTCTCTGTTCTTACATTTCTTTTCAAATGAGTCTTCTATATTATTTCAATCTAATTATTTTATGGCTATGGATTTAAAAAATTAAATAGAGAAAATGAATGTTCCTAAGCCTGGAAGAAATAAATTAAGCTTGGGATTTTAAAAGGAACCCCATCTAGAAGTGAATTGTGGTCCTTATTTTTGAAATTTTTTATCTTCAATTAACTATTTGCCAGAAACATGTTAGATATTACAATGTATTTATGGATGGATGCATACAAAATAATGGCAGCTCAAGAAGATTACCCCTCTTTTCCCTCCCTTTATCACGACTGAGGAGCAGGCTAGTAGTCTCACAATGAAATATAGTGACCCCTGATGCTGATGGAAATGAGGGCTGTTGTCAGGTATTATCTACCCTACTGTATATTTGTGGTATTCTGAAAATTGTGCTGCTGAAAAAATCATGCTTACAACACACAAATTCTCATTTGTGTAAGAGCATACACATGACTTTTCTGGGTTAAAAAGTCCCTACATGGCAAGAGTCTGAATTCCACTATAATAATAAAATTTTAAGATTCGTAGCACCTATTTTTAAAGCACATTGCACTAGTGAATTCCAAAGTCTGTATAATGTATTTAAATTATCCATGGGCAATTACTAGGTTCAGGCAGCATAACATGAAAGCCAAGAACAGCTTGGTGTGAAGGGAGCACACAGCAGTGGTGTGGAGATCGAGTTAAACAGCTTTGCTGGACCTTAGCAATTTGTGGCATTCCTGTTCTGACTGGAAATGCATGAAAGCACAGATATTAAAGAGGTACCATGATAACTCAGGATGGAGTCAGCCTGGGTCTAAGCAAGCTCATTGGCTTGCATTCATCAATGGTTGTCAGAGTCAGCGTGACATTGGAATCCCAGCAAAGGCTTGTGGGCAGGTAGCTAAAGGATGGACCAGAATTCATATCATGTCTGCACTCAGTTATGATCTATCATTTGAATTCATAACCTGGCATATGAAGTATAGGAGTTGGAAAGACAACAGAAATATACGTACAACTGAAGTCTGACATAATTCACACAGGGTTGACCCAAGTTGAGCCTGGGAAAATCAAGTGATCTGCCATGATCTCCTGTACTCTCCCATGGCTTCCCTTTATTTTTCTGATGCTGAAATAGGATGTTCTGCCATTTCTATCCCTTATGTGCATCTTCTAGCCTGTGACCTAGCTGCATTGGAGACTAACAAATACCGAGTGGCTCTAATGAGCTTGGAGGCATTGGGGAAGGCCATGCTGACCTTACTGTGTGCAGGAACAGGATAATGCTTCAGTGTTAGTTACAATTTTGTTTTGCTCATTACCTTAAGTAGGGCAAGCAGTACCCACAAAGCTTGTTGTGAGTGAAATGTTGAACAAGCTCACACAGAAAGACATTATTGAAACTTAGGATGTTTTGGCATCCCAAAGCTGTGTACCAAATCTCCTTTTGAATGGATGCATTCAGGATACTACTGTGTTGGTTTGTAATTTTTTTGTGGCTTAATCCAGCAGGCTAAATCACATGTGGGAAAGAGAGATAACATTCTTTTGTTTATGTGGTGAGAGAGTGAGAGGTAGTGGAAGAAGAGGTGTGCAGCAGGATCCCAGCAAAGGAATTATTCATCAGATTTTTGCTGCTATGTGGCCTGTGTGCAGTGAAGGAATGACCAGTAGACAGCAGCTTTTTCAGTCAGTGTAACTGCAGTCAGATGAACTTCCTTTGCATTGTTAAAAGCACAGTTTGTATGAAGAGGTAAGGACAGAATGGGTGAAGTGGGAGAAGCAGCTGCTCAGATGCTTTTTTTTAAAAGGTTGAGTGCTTTTTCTTCTTGAGAAATTGCTAAATAATATAGTTTGGAGCAGGTTTGCCCTTTTCCTGGCTGAGTCAGTGCTCTTTGGCATCTAGACAAGTGCAAAGGAGATGTCCTGTTTTCTGTGCAGGAAAAGGCTTTGGCCATTTTGGAAGTACTTCTTGCTTCAAGCAGTTTCCCAGTCCCAAATAGCATTACTTAGAGGCTCACTTCAGCAAGGGACAATGGTAGAAGTCTTGAAGAGCAGCAGAATTAGGTTAGTGCTAAAGTGGGCACAAACAGCAGGCAGGACATCCACTGAATGCAAATATAACTACAGGGAAGATAAGCAGTATTTAAGTCTTGAAGAGATTAGTGTGCCTAAGGACAAAAGCTGTTTATATGTGCACATCTGTCAAAAGTGTTAATGAGTTTTATGGAGGTTGGTCCTGGATGTACTGGACAATGTGTCAGACTTATGTAAATATATAGATTTTTCTTTTTTTAAAGTGTTTTTCTTATGAGGTTTGGGCTGGGTATATACATGTTAGCTGTGCTTCTACCCAAAAGCTGGCTCATACAGTCCTGCATTCCAAAAGCATTTACTTCCATGTGAGTCAGTTTCAGATACAGTTCCATGTTAATTTCTGACTGAGTTCTCTTGTTTTCTTGTTCTGTGGTGAAAGGTAGAATAAATATTGCATGCTATATCTGCTGTTTCAGAGGAATCCTTCAAAAAGATTACAGAAGCCTGGTATTTTACCTGTTGGGTTGTTTTTGACTGAAGTCCTAAAATTGCCAAATTATTCAGCATTCATTTTAAGCATCTAATATTTAATTCTGTCATATTTCCTACTCTCCTTTACCTTTGATTCTTCTTCTTATCTCACTTTGCCTTTCTTCAAACTGACTCATAGCAGTGATGTGTACTGCCAGAGTGGCTGCCCTCTGTGATTCTGGTATGTGCTTCAGTTTGCCCTGTCTGGTTGTACCTCCTCAAGTGGCTGCTCTAGAATTATTTAATAGCACTAGCAGCATTATCAAATCAGCTGCAGTCTCCAAGCTGCTGTAAAAATCTAAGTTAATAATGAAGTACACGTGTTGATCTTCTGCTTTTTGTCCTTTCACTGAAAGAAGATGCAAGGCGGTAATCTGCACTTGCACTCTCCCTCCCTCCTTCCTCCCTCTTTCATTTTCTCTGTTTTCTCTCTGTCTGTTGTTGACGCATTGTTACATGTGGGTGTTCTTTCACTTGGCAAACATTTTACACACCAGTTTAATCCATGATGTAATACTGTGACAGGCTGAGAGGTTTTGGCCTTTGGTGCTTATAAAGAATTATTCTTGTGTTTGTCCAAAAATGAGTTTTATTGAGGTCATCAACTCGTGGGTGAAAAATGGACCTATAGCTTTTATTCAAAGGAGGGGGCAAATCAATCTACAATTAAATCTGTGCTAGAAGATACATAGGAAGCTGAGAACTAATCACTATTTAGAACTTATCTGCGTATTTACCAGGTTTTCTCCCTGTTAGCTAATTAATCATAGAATCATGGGATAGTTTGGGTTGGAAGGGACCTTAAAGATTATCGAGTTCCAACCCCCCTGCCATATGCAGGGACACCTCCCACTAGACCAGGCTGCTCAGTGCCTTGTCCAGCCTATTCTTGAACACCTCCAGAGAGGGGGCATCCACAACCTCCCTGGGCAAGCTGTTCCAGTGTTTCACCACCCTCACTGTAAAGAATTTCTTTCTTATGTCTAGTCTAAATCTACCCCCCTCCAATTTACATCCATTGTTTCTAGTCCTCCCATCCGATATGTTAAAAATTCCTTCCCCTGCCTTTCTGTAGGACCCCCTCAGGTACTTGTAAGTTACTATGAGGTCCCCTCTGAGCCTTCTCTTCTCCAGGCTGAACAACCCCAATTCGCTCAGCCTGTCTTCATAGGGCAGTTGCTCCAGCCCTTTGACCATCTTCATGGCCCTTCTCTGGACCCGCTTCAATAGCTCAATGTCCTTCCTGTGTTGAGGGCTCCAGAACTGGACGCAGTACTCCAGGTGGGGTCTCACCAGTGCCGGGTATAGGGGCAGAATCACCTCTCTTGACCTGCTGGTCACACTCCTCTTGATGCAACCCAGGATTTGGTTGGCCTTCTTGGCTGCAAGTGCACACTTATTCATTACTAATTTTTTGTTTGCTTTTTGGGATTGGTTCCAGGAGGAAAAAAGGTTAGAAACATTTGCTTATAGTTGTACAGCAACTCAGTGTTCAGATTCCTCAAATGACTGTATGCCTGTATCTGCTTTCTTGTAATCGAAGATGATGGCCATGAGGATTTCTAGATTTGCAGCAGATTTACTGTTCTATTGGCTGTAGTTCTGTAAGAATAAATTGTAATTCTCAGAGATAAAGGAAAAAATCACTTTTTATTTGATGTTCAATGCCAGTCTTGTTAGCATAATTTGGTTAACACTATTATCAGTATATCAGATTATATTGGTTTAACAGTGTTATCAGTTTATCACTGATAATAGCAAAAGGAAGGATGATGAATAATCATGAAATTAATATAAACATAAATAATTGAGCTGGAATTCTTGCAAGACTCTGTTCTTTTGCTAAAGCTTTAATGCTGTTTTTTTTCATTTGTGCTAGAGAAAAATATTTTTTCCTCCCATATGCCTTGAATTTCCATTTGCTTAATTGCTGATGACAAAATGTTACCTGATCTTGGTGAGACTACAGTTCTATTCCTTTGCAGATGCTTCAGAGATGTTCTTACTCTGTTGTAACTAAAGCTTCCTCCCACATATGTCTCAAAAGAATTCCTTAACCCCGAATGTTTTTGTAATATGCTTCATTTTATCCTGTGTATTTATAAAAATGGAATGGATGACATAATTTAATTAAAATTAAAAACATGCTCTGTAGCCATTATTGACCGTGATACCCATACAACTCATGGCAAAATTGCAGAAAATAGTTTTTTCATAATTTATAAAAATCTTTGTAGCAGATCTTAGAGATAAGCTGTTATTTCAGGAGATCATTCTTGCTTGTTTTTGCTACACAGTTATGCCGAACTAATTTTAGTGCGACTGGCTAACTTGTCTTATCACAATACATATATTTTAGAGGAATATAATTTTCTAGTGGACAAATATTTGAAAGAAGATTCATAATGTATGCCATCCTCCATTTACCAGAGATGTGCTTGAAATAGAACACCAGGAATTTATCTAAATTTCTTGTAACCATGGCAACTGTTACTTTAGTGTTATTAGCCCAGTGCAATTTAGTGGAGTAGGTTGCTAGAGGTAATTTTTTAGCTACATTGGGATGATACTCATTATTGTAAATCTAATTATTATTTTACATCTATATTTAAAAATCATTTAGTCATAATACTGAAATATGCTTTATGGATTTGTTTTTTTAGTGAGCGCCTTGCATTCTGGGGTGCAAGTTGAGGTCTTGTCTGAGGCCCACAGATGAGTCCAAAGCAGAGCTGTCACTAAAACTTGTGTAATGCTGGTTGCCATGCAACCATTACATTCTTGGAGCTTAATGGATCTAAGAGTTTGATCCATACTATTTCTTCCCTTTTTCTCCTTTTCAGCTGTGTTCTGTATACATATACATGCATCCTTTCACTGTAGCTGTTTTCTGTTTGCTCCTAGAATTATGGAATTTTTTTCCACATGACACTTGACATAGAAGGGAAAACAGATGTACTTACACAGAAGCATTCATTCTGTGCATGATCGGAGAAGTATAAGTTTAATTCTGATTTGTTTAAAAAAGTAGGTAATTTTTATTGTCATAGCCTGATAGGAAAAACAATGTAGACAATAAAACCAGATTTTTGAAAAATCTACACGCTACATCCATTAATTCAGTCTGAAGGCAAAGATTATAACTGAATCTGAATGGAAAAAGTAAAATAAGAACTCAATTTACAACTGTACCTTCACTGAAAATAATCCATTTGAGAGGACTGAAAAAATTAGACACAATAGGAGCCTATTTCTATTCACTTGTATCCCAGGTAGTTGTCTTTTAATGTGTGGTTGTCACAGATAGTGATGCGCCTCACTTGTAGAGAGAAGGGATGATGCTTTCATTGATGTAAACCAGGGCTGTAGTAAAGTTTGATAGAAGATGTGCCATTGATTTAACAAGATTTGATGGCAAGGCACACTACTTGGCTGTTTGCTGCACAGAGGGCAGGGTCAGATAAAACTCAGGGAGTCTCTCTTGCTGAGTCATGAGGTTCAGAAAGGAGCTTCATGCTTTCCAAACTGAAACAGTTTGTGTGACTTCCATCTATTTACCTTTTTTTTTTTTTTTTTTTTAAATGTTTTTCTTTAGGTGCAGAAATCTTACATTTCCTGACAGACTTCCTGAGGTCAGCATTGTATTTATATTTGTTAATGAGGCGCTCTCGGTGATTCTGCGCTCCATTCATTCAGCCATTGACCGGACTCCTGCTCACCTACTTAAAGAGATTATTTTAGTTGATGATAACAGTAATAATGGTAAGAGATTTTTTTTTTTAAGTAAGAGATTGGTTTATGCATGAGAACCCTTAAATGCTGGCTCTTCCTCATCCCATTGGTATGTCAAATGTCAGTGTATTTTCTCCATTCTTCATGCTTCAATCTGGCTGCATTGTCTTCAAGTATTCACAAATGAGGCATTTTTAAAAGACTATATACGCAGATGGGATGCTGTTTCTATCTGCTTAAGTTGTCTAACTAGATGAATTTTAAGTATCACAATAGATGAAAGACTTAAGTTTTACTTTTAGTACTTCAGATTGTATGCTTTCTTTGCTCTTACCTTTTAATTCTATGGTTAGATATGTGCACTCACTTTCTCTTTGTTTAAAACATCTTTCTGTGTTTCTTAGCACCTCCTTTAGATTTACAACTCTCCTCATTGGCAGTTGTTCACTTGTCAGCACATTGCTGCCATTCTGCTCTCTCTACTCAGATTTTGCTCTTTATGATCTGAAGGACTGGACTGCCCATGTCTGATTGCTCAGTTCTTGCCCTTGGAGTTTGTCAGTGAGGCCATACTGGGCATTATTTACAAGTCTTACTTTTTGACAACTTCAGGGATGAAATTTTAATAAGCACGGGATCCTGAACTTTGAGAAAAAATCAGCTCTGCTGGTACAGGACAAATCTGAATGTATCCATCCTGTAGAAGGAGAATGCTGAACAAAGGGCTTACCATCGCTGCAGCTGTTAGATGTCACTGGATCCTGTGACTCCTGTTCATCATAAATATGTCTGAGATTTGAGTGAAGAAACTTGGTAAACAAATAATTTCCCCACCCCTGGCTATGCACTTCAGCATCTCATATTCCGTCGACTATCAATGAAAGGAAAAGTAATATTTTGTCCATAAAGTGCACACAAGCTGCCACAACTTGATGTAGGCTCATGTCAAATCTAATTGCAATCCCAGTGAATAATATTGTGTTTTGACTTACCTAGGGCTGACCGAGCTTTTCTTGAAGTACCCACTCATGGAACACTATGGGTGTACTGATATCTAAGACTGATGACTTGTTATTGTTAGTTTATGGCACAATATATGGTGTAACAGTACAGTGAAGTAAATGAAAAATCACACCAAACAGCAAGCTATGGGCAAGTTAAAAAACAAACAAATTTAAAAACCTCAAAACAACAAAAACCAAACCAAATGCAAGATGCTTGTGCACATACACATATATACATGATTCAGAAATATTTTGCAAACTGAGAGAGACTTTTAATTTGCTTTAGCATGCAGTTTGGTCATTTGATGTGGTTTTACTGATACACTTTATCTGGGCATAATTTCTGCCCACTCTGTTGTGCAATACATGGCAGTGTGATAGGACAAAAAACCTCAAAAATTGAAATACAACTTGGATTGGTATACTTGGACTCAGGAGTGTGTTTGTAGAACATCATTCTTGGATCTTTCAGTCAGGTCCAGTTAAAGTGATCATACAATCATAGAATAGTTTGGGTTGGAAGGGACCTTAAAGATCATCGAGTTCCATGCCCCCTGCTATAGGCAGGGACACCTCCCACTAGATCAGGCTGCTCAGTGCCTTGTCCATCCTGGCCTTAAACACCTCTAGAGAGGGGTCATCCACAACCTCTCTGGCAACCTATTCTAATGTTTCACTACCCTCACCATAAAGAATTTCTTTCTTATATCTGGCCTGAATCTACCCTCTTCCAAATTACATCCATTATTTTTAGTCCTCCCATCACATATCTTATTCAAATGTCCTACCCCTGCCTTCCTGTAGTCCCACTTCAGGTATTGATAAGCTGCTATGAGGTCCCCCCTGAGCCTTCTCTTCACCAAGCTGAACAACCCCAACTCCTTCAGCCTGTCTTCATAAGGCAGTTGCTCCAGCCCTTTGATCATCTTCATGGTCATCCTCTGGACCTGTTCCAACAGCTCAATGTCCTTCTTATGTTGAGGACTCCAGAAATGGACACAAAACTCCAGGTGGTAGCTCACCAGATGATGTTGCCCTTTCTCCAGTCAATGGGAACTTCACCCATCTGCCATGACCTTTCAGATATGACAGACAGTGGTTTGACAACTTCATCTGCCAGTTCCCGAAGGACCCATGGGTAGATCTCATCAGGTCCCATAGACCTGTGCACCTCCAAGTTCTTCAGGTGGTCTGGAACCTGCTCTTCACTCACAGTGGGTGGATCCTGTTTCTCCCAGTTTACAGTCTTGGTTTTTAAGACTTGAGTTGCACAATCAGAGGCCTTGCCAGTGAATGCTGAGGCAAAGAAATTATTGAGTACCTCAGCCTTCTCCAAATTCCCTGTGACCAGCTCTCCAGTGTCCTTTCAGATAGGGCTCACATCTTCCCTGGTCTTCCTCTTGTTGTTTATATACTTATAAAAGTTTTTATTCCCCTTTATGTCCCTAGGACCCAGTGAATGTGAATGGTTGTTGGTACTGCAGGGCCTGAGGCCTCAGAGCACTGAGGAGCAGGCCCCAAGGCTGGCTGAAAAAAGAGATTTCTGGAGTTTGAGTCTGCTTTTCTGTAATTTGCAGGCAGGGTGCACATCTCAAAGCAATGTCAGAAGCACTGCTATTTCTGAGAACTTTTCATCACTGGATGACTCACGAACAAATACACTGTGCTCTATAGGCTTGTCAAAATTATTTTTCATTATTTCCTACCTGAAGTAGATAAATCACAGAAACCTAATCCTTCAAGAAGATAGCTGTTTGGCCATATTTTGTGTTAGTATCGGTACTGGTACTGTACAGTGTCAGGTTTTTACAGTTGGCTGTCCCTTTATTGAGGCTTGTCTTTCTTACTCTCCAGTGCACTAAATCCTTAGGATCCTGGCCCCAGCCAGGACTACAGAAATTGAGAGGAAGATAACCTTTGGTTTGGCTCTCCTCACTTGATGTTTCATGTCATTCTCTGCAAAATCATGCTACACAGAGTGATATTTAGCTTGCTAGATAAATTCAGCTCTCTCCAGGATTTTCCTCTACTCCTCTAACCCTTTCTCTGGCACCTCTTTCCTGTAGCAGTAAATTAGATTCCTACAGTCCTCTTTATCCCATAATGTATGCTGAAGACCTGCTAATAGGCACGCATTTGAAGAAGATGGATGTTTGGTAGGAAAGGGAGTGACTGTAAAGATGATTTATGAGCTTTTCTATTATTAGTTTAAATCCTGAAATATTTGTTTTACAATTTACTTCTGCTTTTACAATATTCTATATTCAATTTTTTTCTCCCTTCTAGCATTGCTGAAACTAATCCTTTTAAGTTTAGTGCCAGTCTATGTTTTTGTTAGTAGCTCTTTAGCTTGCAAATGTTGCTGCTTGTAAGATAAATGGGCTACTCCAGATTTGCCTGTGATACTACCTGGGGGTGGGGGAAAGAGAGAGGAAGGTTTACTTTGTACTTATGTCTGGTTCCAGACTTGGTTTCTCACAGACACCTATCAGAGTCCTAATTACAAATGGTAAGTTTACTTTCTGGCTTTCACCAGGGGTGCAATTTTTATAACTTGGCACAGGTTTTTTTTTCTGTGATGCCATGGATTTCACAAGCAAGAAACATCTCGCTATGGGAAGTGACTCAAAAAGTGAGAACAGGGATTGGGCAGAGTGAAAATGAACAAGTTTTTTGTTTTGGGTCTTTTGTGCTGTTTTGATTGGATTCACATAGCATAGTGATTTAGAATAAAACCAGGTGTAGAGGTTGGCCCTAGAGGGGAGCACCAAAATTTCCTGCTTCTAAGGGGAAGCAATATACTGGTAAACTGATATAAAATATTCTGCAGACCAGATTCAGAATCCAGTAATGAACACCTGAATTCATTCCCATTTCAGAAAAGAGCAGTGGAAAAGCTGGTTGCTTTTTAAAATTTCAGAAGGCTGATTTCAGAAACCATATATTCAATACTGTGGCTAAAGTCTATGCACTCATCTTGAACAATATTGACAATACTATTTTATTTCATGCACTTCAAGGCATGTCAGGAAAATTGTGTATGACTTTCTCTAAATCTCAGTGCAGTTTTTCAAGTTCCCAATTATGTTTCAGGAGAATCCAGTTAATCTCTTTATGAAGTTTCTCTTTTAAAAGTAAATACTTAAATTTAGGAAAGCATGAAAATGCCAGTCTACGCCATTTAAAAACAGAAAATGGATTTTATAGATCTCAAAGTTTTGATCCTTTGCACGGATTACTGTGTGTATTTCACCTTATTGCCTTTTCTGGTGGAATTCTAATAAGCATAAAACTTAAATGTTTCATATATTCTGTAGGACACATTAATGTTAAAATTTAATTTAACTGAAGATTTAAAAGGTGCATTTGAGTGCCTGCCTGTGTGCTGTATAATAAGAAAAAATGAAAAACAAACCAAATATCAGCATTGTTCATTTGGACCTATATCAGTTCTCAGTAACATCAGTGTGAGATAGAGGAACTGCACTGTTTTCAGCTGTTTTACTGTAGTTTTAAGTGCTGTTTAGCAGATCAAATCTTTCCTGTTCTCCTCAGGAACAATGCTGTCAAAGATAATATACTCAGTAGTTTAAAACTTGGCAATGAAATAATTTATTAATTTTTGCCTTCAGAAGTAGCAGAGTTTTCCAGTGAACTCAGTGCAATTGAGGAGAGGGGTTTGCGGAGAAGAGGCTTTAAAGAAAGTTTTAAGCGACTGTGCCCACACCTGCTGGTAGTTAATTAGACCTCAGAACTGCGTTGAAAAAAAAGCATTGCCTGAGCTGGAGACTACTGGGACAGTATTTTGTTTTCTCTCTGGCTTCTGGCGGCATGCCCTCTAGAGACAGGGTGGTGATCTTCTGTGCACTGGGGTACTGTCTTGGCTTTTGAGTCTTCTTGCTCTCGTATTGAGCCCTGTGGTGCATGACAAAGCACCTTTTGAAGGTATTTTAAGATTATTTAAAATCTCTCTGGAAACCTATCAGTGAGCCATGATGTGTTCAGCTTCATGGAAAGGCAGTAAGTAATAATGTGTCCAGAGTATGCCTCACAAAATTTTATATTATAGCAATAATTATAGAATCATAGAATAGTTTGGTTTGGAAGGGACCTTAAAGATCATCAAGTTCCAACCCCTCTGCCATAGGCAGGGACACCTCCCACTAGACCAGGCTGCCCAGTGCCCTGTCCAGCCTAGTCTTGAACACCTCCAGAGATGGGGCATCCACAACCTCCCTGGGCAACCTGTTCCTGTATTTCACCACCCTCACTGTAAAGAATTTCTTTCTTATGTCTAGTCTAAATCTATCCCCCTCTAATTTATATCCATTGTTTCTAGTCTTCCCATCCGATATTATGTTAAAAATTCCTTCCCCTGCCTTTCTGTAGGACCCCCTCAGGTACTGATAAGTTACTCTGAGGTCCCCTCTGAGCCTTCTCTTCTCCAGGCTGAACAACCCCAACTCCTTCAGCCTGTCCTCATAGGGCAGTTGCTCCAACCCTTTGATCATCTTCTATGACTTTCTTCATATTAAAGTTATTAATAAATGTTGCAAAAGAGGCTCAAATTTTATGAGGTTTCTTCCTTTTTTGTTGAATCATTACTTATGAGTGAAATAACCTAATGTGTTTACTTTAACAATTCTCATTTTGTCCTGAGATTACCATGAATACAGCTTTTTGATTTGCATTAATAATGCTGGATATCACAGGATGCTAATTTTATGACTTGCAGTGTGGGAGAGAATTAGTGATGGAAAGTAGGTCAGATGCAACTTTATCACCTTTGAGAGATTTGCAGCATTGTCCTCAAGATGCCGAATAAAAAGAAGCTTTTCAAAAAGCATTCAGACCTTGTTGTTAGAAAGCTGTATTTCCTATTCAGTTTTTTTTTGAATAGAAGTCTGTCTGGTTTACTTTTATTTCTTTACAAAATCAGTAAAATTCAAAATTACTGTCTATATGCAACCTCAATTTCATATAGCAACATGATATTAAGATTACTTACTTACAGACCTGACAACTATGAATGCTGATTTTAAAAGCCTATTTGTAACAATGCAAGAGAAGACTTTAGGACTTGCTGCCCTTCTGCTAGGCTGCTGCTTCTTCTCTTACCTCAATGCCAGCAAAAAATAAAAACATTTTAAAACGGGGAAAAAGATGAACTATATTGAACTATTGGGCTATGGCTTATGCATTATGAAGCCTTTACTTTGTCTGTCTGCATTCAGTCTCCTCATTAGTTAAAGGTCTTGATGTTGAAATCCTTATATTGCCCATCTTTGCAAAAGCAAACGTTTGGTATTGCTAGTAGGGATTTATAAGAGTGAGAGCTGTGTAGTGCTAGTTAGGAATTAGATTTTAAAAGCATGTATTTTATGTGTAGAGCAGATCTGTCTGTGCTGTAGATTTCAGAACTACATTAACTGTTATAAACTATGCATTTTACTTGCACAATAACATTTACCACTGAAACTTGAATAAATTAGAACCATTTTTTGAACATATGTTTGCTGCTTTGTGTTCTGTGCTGATGCTGCGATGGGATGTCTTGGCTTGTGCGCCAGCTGCTGTGGATGCATCTGAAAATATGTAAGAAGAAAATAACCAGCAGCCAAACCTGTCCACTGACCATCTGTTTCAACGGTCAGCAGAAGGAGGATGAGGAATGTTGTTCTTGCTGTTGTGTGAGAGAGTGAACTATGTGGACACTTTGCTTTATATCCCATTGTTGGCAGGCTATGGCCCGCAGTGTTAAAGGCTATAGTCAAAAACAGTAAGAACAGTTTAGTTTTAAGCTGTCGCGATGGAAGTGAGATGTTTCCCCTATGTGCACTGGAAGCACTCTGGGCTGGTGATAGCCTTACTGCAGGTAAGTGCTGCATCACTGTGATTTTAGCCTTAAAATTAATTACTAGAGATGTCAGAGAAATTGTTTGATTGGAAAAACTCTTCCTCGTTTTTTCTTCTATCTCATATTTGTGGGATTATTTTGTCTTTGAGAATGCTTGAACAGTTTCTGTTCATAGGTTTTTCAAGCACATCTCACCAAATCTAAGTAGCAGATAGTGCAGTGACAAGCAGTCATGTAGATCTTGTAAGAGAAGTGCTACTGTCTGTTGATGTCCCAAAGGTAACAGTTACTTGATCGGGTTGTTTGCTTTTGACAGCTTTTCTTGTAAAGTATCCACATATCTCCTTACAGATCTCCTTACATCCGGTGCAGTTTGTATCTGAGCTGTCCTGATACTTCCCATCTGACGTGGGGTGGGTGGGGAAAATGCTCTCTAGCATTTGGCAAATGAGTTAAAAGATTTCATCTTATGTGAAGTAACAAATACAAATTACCTTTTAAATGAACTTTATTAAAACTTAACTTTTGTTCCTAACCCACACACACTTTTCTTAAAAAGAAAAAATAATAAAAATATTATTTTCATAAAATTGATGTTGATTTCTTAACTTTAACCAGTGGCAAGATTTCCTGTGAAAGCTGATAATTTCAAGCACTACTTTAATGAGATACCAGAAGGTATTTGTCCATATATCTATGTATGTATGTGTAGGCATGTGTGTGTATGTATAAATATATCTATAAATTATAGCCATCAGTTAGCAAAAATTATTAAAAATAATAAATGTAGACTATTAATAAATAGAGACTATTTTACATTCACCCAATCAGCATACACTGAGGCACATTTATAGGCCTTGCTAGCTGTTTTAAAGACAACTGTTTGAACCTACTGAAAATCTGAAGTTCAAGTACAGAATCTTTTATCAAAGGATATTTGAATTCTTGTTCTAAATTGAAAGAATCAATTCACATTGAATTTCCTTCTGTCATCATTTTCCTGTAGATATACTTGGCATTTAATTTTGAAAATGTTTTCCAAATATATTAGGTGATCAAATTTTAAATTACTCAACTTCAGTCCTTCATTGTTAATTATTTATGAAGCTATTACTGAAATGGTGTTTTTAACTCTTGGACTAGCAATGTAACATATTTTGACTAGTATGTTTCAAAGGAGCAACCTAGAAAGATTTGGAGAAGCTCTATTTAAACTTTTGGAAACTGTGATGAAGCAGGACATAAAACCTAAAATTTCTGTTTACAGTGATATAGTCAACATGGGAAAAATGAAGACTTTAAGGTTAGGCTTTGAGAGAGTGAAAAATTCTGCTTGTTTTTCCTCACACAGTTTATTTGGAAAAATTTTTTTTTTTTTCTTGGGCCTCCATAACCAGAGTCCTTTTTGTCTTCAATGACTGGAAGTCTATTTAAGAGAGTCTGGGTAGAAAGAGGGAGGTGAGAGTTAATGTAGAAGGAGATGCAAGTTACAGACTAAAAACTCACCTTTCATGTTCTTTATGATCTTTGTAAATATCTAAAAGTCTGTTAGTTCTTTGAGTCAGTTCTGCAACCTGCTTCACCCAGGCAAGTCTTGCTCTGCTGGCAGTCTGACAAAGACTTCTGAACTGTATTCCCAGTAGTCTCCTGCCACACCTCTGTGGTGTTTTTCAGTGGAATTTGTGAATAAACAGATGGTTTATTTTTTGAAAAATTATTTTCCCCTCAGATTTAATCCGAGAGAAATGGTGCATACTCCAAAGCTTTCTCACAGATGTTTGTGATGCCAACTCATAAGACAATTTGCCTTTCATTAAAATTAACAGGATTTGTCTGCACTACAGTGTAAACTCTGCAATAAATTATTTAGAATCATGATGAATGCTAAATAATATGGCAGCATGAATCATTGTTGTTTTTATTTGGCAGCAGAGAAAATCTTGGTGGAGTTGCTAAGTGCTCTTAGTTCTCTCAAGGTAGCTTACTGTCAGCTGCTGTACTTTTCCTTTGCTCCTGACACAATTCTTTGGCTCAGTGCCCATCTAATCCTTGTTTAATGTTTCAAAAACCACTATGTACTATTTGAGGCAGTCTTTCCAAGCAGTACGATTACCAGCAGATTTGCATACAGTAGGAATAATTGAAAAAATAAAGTCAAAAAAGTAATTTAAAAAAACAGAAGAAAAATGAGATACACACTGCATTAATGCATGATGAATGTGAGAAAAATATCATGTACCTAATGAAATTATGGTGCAGTTTTTAGAATTATAAATAGACTGTCTATCAGTTTATCTATCAGTATCATATCTATGGCATGACTGTTCCTTCTGACCTGTTGCCTCTAATCTCGATCCTTACTTGTGCACAGTGGAAAGGGAACAACAGAGTCCTCTAAAATGGAAGACAAGTTGACAACTCCTCTATCAGCAAATAAACAATGATTTCCATTCTTTATTACCATGAAAAGTGCAATCTCAGTATCTGAAAAACATACTTGCATTTCTATACCAAGTAACTGTCTCTCTCTGCCTTGTAGTTTTATTATTACTATGTGAGCAACAAATTTAAAATATTTCCCTGTAGCCTACTTCTTACATGAATTGTCTAAGTATACTTTTCAGTTGTATTTGTGCCCTCGAAACTTTTGTTCCTTTGACAGTTTTTATCTAGTCTGTCTCTTTGCTTCAGCAATTATGTCTTCAAGAAGAGAAGAACTGCAGAGAATGAAATTACAGGAAACTTCAATGGCTTGGTAAAAAGAGTGTCATCACATGTAGACTCAAATGATGTTCCAGGAGAGTTATTACACAGATCATAGGAAGAGAAACATGTCAGATGAAATAAGAGACTTTGTACTTTAGTTTTATCCTACAAGCCTGAAAAAATCAGTTGTTATGCAATGATGGAACAACACTTTACAGATTGCTTGATACTCATTTGACCCTGGAATGTAGCATTATTTTTTATGTAACTCTGACTAAACTTTCACTGATCCACTCTTCTTTGAATTCACATACGAAATCTGGATAAGTGGCTCTTATTGTATGGTTTGGTAGGAGCTCTGGAAATAATGGGAGTTATTTAAAATATATTTAGAATTTGAAGTACTCCATGTTTTCCTAGTAGATGGTCCTACGACAACCTGGAATACTATTCAAAGCTTTGGGCATCATGCAGGCATGAGCAGTTCAGCAGTAGACAGATCATTATTTCCAATTTTAGGCATTTACTTCACATGGGGGTTTTTTGTTGGTTTTGCAGATGTACATTAATAGTCCCTGTATTGACAATGGTACAATAATTGTAGTGTTCAAGCTTCCATCACAAACAGCTCTTTTTAAGATGTAGCATTCTGCCTTTCTTAATTCTGAGATTAAACTAGAATAAACAAATAAATGAACTATACCTATAAAAGATCTCTGTTGAAAATTGTTATAAAAAAGGGAAGAGAGGGGGGAAAAAAAGATAATATTTCCTTTCTGTAAAAGTTTTTTTTTTTTCCTTTTCTAACTCTTATTATAGGAATAGCTTTTTTACCCTTTGCTTATGACAGCACTACACCTTTACCAAACATCTATATGGTTTTGATTTAAGGGCTGATCTTGAAAGGTGGCAGTAGGAGTTCCTCATAGGAATTCCTTTTTCATTAATAGATTGTATTCTACAGTGTGATGTTGGTTATTTCTTGTGACATAGAAAAATATAATCCATAAAGTTATATAACTAGTTCAGAGAGTTGTACTACAATATGAATGAAATCCAGTACTTTAGTGATATTAGGTCAGTATAGAAGCTCACATATCCCACCTCTTCCAATTAGAAATGGCTCATTGTCTTCCCAATTGGTTCTAGCTGGAACCTCTGTTGTCCTGTTAGTTCTTACAAGAAGTTTCACCTCCTTGGAGCTCCCATATGAGGGACTGGCTTACAGAAACTACTTGAATGCAAAACTAAGCCTCAGTTGCTTTCAGAGATGTGTGATTCCAATGCTCAGTGGAGCTTAGCCGTGTATAATATTTGTTCTTTTCAGTACTCTTTTAATAAGGTGCAAAAATTAGGAAGTTGGGGTTTTTTAAAGTATCTAAAAGGAAAACCCTCAGGGGAGGCAAGTTAATAAAATTAGCTGTTAAACTAACTTAAATTTTGTGTCCCTAAACTAAGAACATTGTGAGAGGTGACTTAGTTACAGTAAAATGGAAAAAAAAAAGGTTTGTTTGGCTTTCCTTATAATAGAAAGTGCCTTAAAGAAATACGCTTGTTGTATCAGAAAATATCAAACTGAGTTTAATCAGCTGTGGATTAGTGCACAGTAATACCTCAGTCAGCTTTAGATCAGGGAGAAAGTAGAGAAATTATTTAGTAGAACTGTAAAAGAAGATGTGTGTTCAGTAGTTCATTTGACTTCCTGGAACTGGATTATCAAAGTTATCAAAGTAACATAAAAACCGGCAGTGTGATTTATATCTCTCAAAGAGGGCCTTACATACTGAGACTTAGTCCTGATATATGACAAAATGTATTTCACTAATTCCATTAATTCTTACCATGCTGCACAGTGTCATCTACACCTTTGGGTTTAGAGTTCATGTAGAGTTTTTTCTTGAAAAATGCAAAGCTCTCCAGATGGGCTCTCCTTTGCTATGCTGCTACTCTGGCTGACTTTCCTCTTTTTATTAGAACAGTAATAGGGATGATTCATTTCATCCAGAACAGTGATCACTTAACTCATACCATATAAAGCCTGAATTAGCAAATCTATGTGCTGGAGATAGATTTTACTTCAAGTAAGTTTCAGAAAACACTGAGAAACTTTTAATAGCAGCGGGTTACTTTGTTTACCAAAGCCACATTTTCTGCTGGTTTGAATTCCCCCAACAGCCATCTCCAGTTGAATTTTCTGAATCTGTTTTTAAAGGTTCCTATCAGTGAAAAAAAAAGCATTTCTGTTGGTGCCATATATACTATTACAGAAGAAAATCTTATTTTTTATATAACTGGCTGTAATAAGGAAGAAGTGTTTTGTTTGCTTTTGTGTTAAATTTTTACACCACTTTCAGCATTGTGCAGTTAGCTGGGTTATCAGTTATCTGGTCAGTAGCTTCCTGACTGAAAAAAGCCCATGAAAACATCAGTAAGTATTAAATAAATATGTTCCTATTTTATAAGGAATACTTTTAGAAATAGAAGGATGTTCTATGTGAGTTTTGTGTAATTTGCTTAAAGCTACTTGAAATTGAGGGTAAACTGCTTGCATTATCCTAGTAGCTGCAGCACCCTTGCTGACATAACCTTCATCCCAAGGGCTCAGTAGCATCTCAGAAGGGGTTTGGCTAGTGACTGCTGGGAAAAACACAGATCACATGAATGGTTTTGAAAGGAACATTGAACAGATTCTTGGCTTAGCATATGACTTATAGAAATTCTTCTGTAGGTACTGTACATTAATCCTGAGGGTACCTGTGCAGCTGCTTAATAGTTCTGTGTTCCTTAGTTCTGTTTGCTCTGTCTGGTATTCATTTGGGAAAAATCTGTCACATTACTCTGTAAATATTCTGCAGCACATACTTTAATAAAGTTCTGATTCCAACTGTTCAACTCCTGTGTTTCTGTGGGTAAGCTTCCTAATGAGTGAAATACTCCTGCACAGGAGTATGCAGGACATGCCTCTAGAGCAGAAGGACCAGGAATGCCAGAGTACGGATCTATTCCAGTCTGCTTGGAAAATGTGAGCCATTCCAGGGCAGGGAGATGTGATGACAGATAGCTGTTGCAACCATGCAGAGTATTCGTTCCTTTCTCCCTAGGAAATAAATGCCTGCAACGCATGCCAAATCACAGTTCCTCTGAAGAGGGTTTGAGGTATTATACTGTTTGCTCAGATCTGTCCCTGGAGTCAGGTTCCAGCCTCCTGGATGTGTTTATTTGGCATTTCTGTCAGTAAACTCATTTCTTGTGCTCTTCCTGGCACTGACATAAAATGGGAACAAGTCTGTTCTAAACAATCTCTCATAAAATTAAAGTAACTAACCCTTTTAACTGTCCTGTTTTCTCCATTAGGGACTGAATACTGTGTCACCCTGATCATTAAGCCTAACTAATTGCTTAAAGCCAAATACATATATTTACAATGGATTCTAAGCCTGATTTAGTTGGGTGATTTCTGTTGGTTAAGGCGGTGTACAGCAGTTAGACCCATAATGGATCTCATCTTCCTTAATGCTATTACATTCAATGAAAATATTTACACCATATGACGCTGTAAGTCATTAAGAAAGGCATAGATATCTTGGCTTCCCTAAACACAGTGCTAGTTTATCACAGATTTGATATGTGCATGAAAAGAAAATAATAAAACTCCAAGAGCCTATGACGACTTGGAATATTTATTAGGCATGCTACCAATTCCTTTCACCCTCTTCATTTTAACATATTTTGGGATAATTGAAATGACTAAATTATTTTTTATCTGTAAGAGAAATCAATGCAAATGACAGAAGAGCTGTAGACTTTTTGTCTGAAGCAGTAGGTAATTTTCATTGTTAGTAAACTGAGTTTAGTAGTTTTTTATTTTTTTACTGACTGTGAAATTCCATTCTATGAATCACTTATGTTTACCTTTTGTTTTTATTTATTTTTTTCCTGATTTGACATTTAAGTCATATATTTTCTTCTCCTTTTATTGAAACTGATAGCTTTACATCTTATATCTTCCAGAGTTTAGCACTTGAAGTGTCTTTTTCTCAAACTAGTACTTTGCTTCTGTTTTTGGTTGTGTTCAAGTGATTTTGGCAGTGAGAAAATTTGGACAGTCTTTGCATGCTCAGTATAAAAGCTGTTTTTTAAAATGTTACTGATGACTGTGTAGTGTTTAGAGCCAGCTATCCATCCTGCCAAATTGTTAGAGCTATCATCCCCCCACAGGCTGCTGGTGTGACTATTCAGTATTGCTTGTGGGAGTATCCTGCATTTTCCAGTGAACTTCTGTTCAAAAAAAGATCCTCCAGCTTGACAATGGGGGATACTGCTCTCAGTCATTACATTTCCCCCACTCATGGTTGCTCCTGAAATGCCAACCCTAAAAGCAAAGTTGCAGCAGTGAATTTTCCTTCGGGAATATGTCAATATTTATGAATGTTTAAATATGCTTGTTTTTCTTGGTTTTCAGATTTATGAGGGAGGGATATTCTTGGCAGTGAAGAGTTGTGGAATGAGTTTTGTATCTTTTAATGCATTTCTTTTGTCTTATGGCTCATGACTTTTGAAGTAATTAGTGTGAGGGAGGTTATTTTTATGGTTTCAAATGCAGGTATGTAGTTTAATCACCATAGATTTGATTTTTTTAATGTGCCAGATAACACACTAATGTGTACTGATAATGTATTTGTCTTTATTATATGCTTAATTTCATTCATCGATAAAGAGCATGGGATAACATTTGCTGAGTAAACTCAAGAAGAGATTACATTAATTGAAAGATGGTTCCCTCTGTGCTGGGAGAGGCAGTGGGACCAGAGGGTCTCTCAAAGTCTGTTGAGTGCTGCAGTCTTTGATTCTCTATTCATCAAACTGTTTTTGACCTTTAAACAGAAGAGCTCTAGGGTGCAGTTGTTAAGTCATTAGTCAACGTGTGGATTTTTAGGGCAGGAATTTCATATTCTAACAAGCCTGTTACTGTTTCTGACTGTCATAAAAATATCTCAGGATCTGTTCTTTCTGTTGAAGGGAAGATGGAAAAGTTGCAACCACTAGTAGAAAGTTCTCTCTGTGTCAGGTGGATTTATTTTTATTCTACTATAAATAATTTCTGACCTCAAAATTTTGTGAGGCTTAGACAAACTTGTAAAAATTAGATCCTCTGATGGAAGCCCATAGCAGTGCTGTGAATGTTCCCTTGTCCATAGAGATATCTTTGCTATCTATCACATTGTATCATTCAAAATAGTTGGTAAATATTGACTGTTTGCACACTGCAAAATTTTTAGACATGCTTTTAAGTAGGTATTTCTGTAGATGAAAGCAGAACAATCAGTCAGATTCTGCAATTCATGTGAATTATATATGGGGAATATATGTAAAAGGGTTCACAGCTTGTTCTTTGCATAAATGGCTTTGGTGCATAGGACCACCACATTCCTTCCCATTAATGCTTTTTCATTTACCATCAGCAAGCAAATAATTGTCTAGCTCAGTTTGTTTAGCAGACTGTTGCTGCTGGAAGGCTTAAGGCAGAGTAACCTCAGCATGACTTGCATTTATTAACTATTGTGCATAGTTTTAAAGTGGAAGGATTTTATGGTTTTACTTTTTCAGCATTATGCAGATTTGCATAAACATTGGTGAAACAGACACAATTTATTATCTTGTTGCTGGTGCACATTTTCCACTGAATGCTGTAGTGTGAAGTAGATCTATGTGCAGATCTATGAAAGTCAGAAAAATTCTATTCATTCACCTAAACAGGAAATTTCTACTCGGTCAAGTAAACATCAGCTTAGGTATCTTTTTCAAAGACCTTGGCCCTACAGCTTCAGAAATGTGCAATTATTTCTTGGCAAGGTTTTACTTTATCTATGAGATTGAAAAGATGCTATCATTGGAATGAGAACATAACCTCTTTTGCTTGGTGAGCCCAGCTGAGCCACACTGACTGTATTTACTTCATTCAGACACTGGGTAGTTCTCACTGGAGAATCATTCTAGTCTTAATTCGCAGTTTTATTTCTGATGACTAGATGCTAAGCAGTTACAAAAGTGCTCTCCCTTTAACAACTAAAGGGAGCAAAGTATCATATAGCTAAAATGTTACTTGAAATACAGAATCAAAAAGAATTCTTAGTAGAATTTTAAGATTGGCATATTGATGTGAACAAACAACTTGGGTAGTTTTATACCATGTCTCAAGGTCAGTAAAGCCAGCACGAGGGTTGTGTGTTCTGCCACAGGCATCAGCCCTGTCTGAGCCTCCTTGGCAGGACAGGTGAAATGGGCAGGTAGCGATGACATCTGAGGGAACTGCCAGTAATTCATGGCACTGCAGCATGTTTCCTCAGCCGTGAAGCTATGTCATACTGTACACAGTAGTCCATCTCACTCTCTGCATGAACTTCTTTTAACTATTTAAAGTGGATCTGAGGTCTCAGTCTTTGTCTATAAGGTGTGCTGCCTGCCTATAAGGTGTCCAGGATAGTTAAACATTCATTCAGCATTTCTGGGAGAAGACTGTAGCTGACTAGTCCTTTTCTCTGGCGTTACAGATCTCCTGAGCACATGCCTGACTGGAGTACAGCCTTCCAAGGGAAGTGCAGTCAAACATTTAGGGGGAACTTCCCTGTGGAACACTGCTGCTACAAATGGTACTGTTCTCTTATACTGGAAAGACTATTCTTTGTCACTGCTACCTTAAACATTAAACATCTACAGACTCTCCTCCCTCTCCTATACTGTAAGCTCAGTCTTGCAAGTAAATCAGTCAAGCTGCTCCCAGAGCTGGAGGCAGTCCATGTGCAGAGTGCTCTGTGTGCAGACATCAGTTCATTAGTGCTAGCTCAGGTGGCTGCGCCTGCTGCCAACTGCACAGTAAAGCTGTGTCCTTGCATGCCGTGCTGCCCTGTCTTCACCACACTGAGCCTTTACTTGCTGAATGGTAAATCCCAGTCACTTCTACCTGGTAAAGCTGCACTAGTGGGTATTTTAGGTTTTCATACTGAGAGTTTTTAATAATGATTGCACATGTAGTAGTGAAATACAAGTGTTTATGAAGAGAAATACATTACTGGATTTTAGAAAAGATTATAGTGAAGAACCTTTCAGAGGCATGACCTGGTGCTGCTGCTGATTTTGTTCAGTTGAGTGCAAATCAAGCTGAAGGGATCAATAAGTTCCAAAAGTGGTACAAAGGTGGAGAAAAATAAGGCATTGTTTGATGAGTATAGATGTTACATGTCGATACAGATGAGAGGAAAATGAGACATTGCTAACCCAGTTTTGTATATATTTGTTGCCAGTGAATTTCAGAGGAGCTTGCGCCTGCCAGTATGTATCAAATACCAGGTCTGTTTCACGTCATTAGGGAAAAACAGTCTTAATGAGAGGAAAAGGAGAGGGACGAGCAGTTCGTTAGGGAATAATTACAGGGAAGCAGTGGACACGTGGATTAGTTCAGAACAACATACAAACCAGATTTGTTTTGAGATGAGGAGCAAAAATTTCCTTCAGTGGGTTATTTCAGAACCTGCCAGATAAGTTTGAGGTGGCTGATCACGAGGTGGTAACAGCTCATTTACTAGCTGTAGTCAATGTACTCATGTGCCTTCTGGCACACACTTTAGATATTTCCAAAAGTCTCTTCCCCAGGAATGTGCTTTGATGTCCCTTTGCTTAAGAATTGTATGTGTCTGGGGATAACTTGTAGCAAGGCCCCCAATTAATAGCTTTAGATTTCATTGTAAAAAAAGTCCTTTGATTAGAAGGGACTTGCCACCCCCTGTCTTTGGTAACATTCTTTGTCTACCTGAAGGGATTAAACAAAACAAATCTATTACAAAAACTCTTTTCTGAAGCATCACTACAACATAGCAACTTTAATTGGTTTTCACAAAAGCTTCCCATTATCATAAGGAGTGTTTACTTTTTAGCTACAGAGAAGATCTACTCACACAGCAAATAAAAAAACCCAATACATATGCAGCTTAGCAAAGACTGAGGTGCTTCTTGTGAGCTGATCTTTTGGGGTTTCATAAGGATATTTGCTTTTGCTCTGTAGTAAGTTTAAGACACTTTGTACTACTGGGTGATCTAACAGAGGAAAAAGGCATCTGTCAAGTTTTAAAAAGAGATGTTTTGAATCCTGCTATGTCCCTGTGTTTTAATTGTCACTCTAGTTTGTCCGTGGTGAAGGTGGGAATGTTGACTTGTCTCCTCTTCGCAGTATGTGAATTGTAACTGCTTCTTGCTTAACCTCTTCAAGCATTCTAAGTTTCTATATTTCTGAAATTTACTGCAATCTCTTATTTGGCTGATTCGAGTTTGCTAATTGGAATTGCAGTGTGTGGTTAGGTTCCCATTCTTCTTGTGAACTGCAAATGCAGATCTGCTAGCAGACTTTTCCAGTTCCTTTGCCAACAGCTTTACTCCTCTGCTGAGAAGCATATAAACCTCTTCAGTGGAAATACTGTGCAAAGTGCAAGTGGTCAAGGAATGTATATAGCTGGGCCACTTTGCAATTCAGTGGCGAAGATTTGCATGACATTAAATTTGTTATGATTATACCTCAACTTTAGCAAGCAAATTTGTTGTCTCACAGCCTTTTTTTTTTGTCACTTAGACTTCTTTTATGCTTTGTAAATTGGAGTAGCAGCTAACCTTTGTTGGCAGCACTCTCCTTTGGTTTGGTCAGATGAAATACAACCTGCTGGTTCATGTCATGGATGAGGTGCTGTGCTTGGGATCAAGGCAGAGTCCAAAATGTCCATTTTATTTTGATCTGTCCAGTGACAGGATGAGAACCTGGGGAAATGCATCTGGCTGGCTACCTGAGCGACATATATGTACACTTATTAGTCTGACTCACAAAACGTTACAGGAGTTTAATATTAAGTCTTTCCAACATAAGTAGCATGGCTATGTGTGCTGTGTAGAGTACAATTTATATGTTTGTAATGGCTCATATCAGGACAGATTTAGAAAGGGGGGTGATGTGAGGCTCATGGAGGTGGGAGAGACACGTGCTTGGATAAGATTTTTGCTATCCAGCTTTCTAAGAGATGGATGTCTGAGACTTTTTCCACTTTGGAAAGATCACCAAAATTTCTATGGGTTAAATGCTCCTCTGTATTGAAAAGATTTGGCTATTGTAATCTAATTTAATTACCTTCTGGAGCAATCTCCTCCACCAACATAATAATAAAGAATATAGCTGTATAATAACTCTCAAAGGATAACTAAGATGAATGCAGTATAGGAAAATGAGATCATTAGGCCAGTCTGAAGTTGTCAAGTGGTTTTCAATACAACATATTGCACTGTGCAGACAAGGTAGAAATTTAATGCTCATGTTTGGAGAAAATTTAATTATGGAATTTCATTATAAAATTTAGCTGTACAAGAGGCAGGCATTCTTTTGAGGATGTAAAATGGTTTAAATTTAAGAAGTTGAGCAGTAACTATTCTGAAAAATGTGGATATAATGCAAATCAAAATCCAGTCCAAGGAAATTAGCCTATATGTGTGCCAAAATCATTATTCACAATGAAAGGTCAAGCAGTGTACTGGAAGAATTGGATAGGAGGTGATAGTTTCAAGTCTTTGAATCTGTATAATAAATGGAGTATAATAGATTTATGATGCTACAGACGGTACTTAGTGCTAACAGTCCCTCATAAAAAGATCTCCTGGAGAAGACCATGAAATTCCCATGCAATATTTTATATAAATATCAGGATTCAGAAGTATAATATATATAAGAAATAATAATGTCAGTAAAGATTATGCTGGGAGCTCTTCATGAAGACATTTAAAATTTACTGCATTTATTGAGAAAATGAAGCTATCTGAAAAGTGTGGTGAATAAAGGAGAACCCAAATACAAATGCCTCTGTGTGTAGTTCTTCACATGAGTGGTAAGTTTGACACATGCCAACTTGTACTCACTGGGCAGAGGCTTATGAGTCTTGAGGTTCTCTCCACTTTGACACTAAGTGTTAAAGCATTATGTTAGAAGGCAAATTTTGAAGAAATGAGCTAAAATTAAATGACACAGAATAATGAGAAAGGAAACAAACTAAAATTGCATTTAGTGTAATGCAGACTTGTAATATTTCTAAATATTGATAGGAGAAATTGTTACTACTGCTGGTTATTTCTGGGGAGCATGGGAGGCAAAGCTGGTGCGTGTTCTTCTGTGTGCATGTTTTATGCAAGCAACTGCCAGATTAACATTTATTTTAAAATAACATGTTCCAAATTATGCAGGATTTAACCAGATCCTTCCTAGAAATGCAGTAGGATACTAACCATGGAGTTCCTGTATTGTGAATTTCTGTTGAGAATGTTCTAGGTATTGCTATGGAGAGATGTGTTAGCAGCCTTTGTGTCGCTGCTTTGTTGTTTGTATGGCAGGTGGTAACTACTGGCAGTAAGTAGAAAGTCCCTGTTCTACTTTCAGCTTGTTTGTATATTTCCTGCTGTAAGCATATAGATGCCCAATTGGCTTTTAGTGTCAGCTGTGAACTTTCTAATTTGGTAATTTTTTAATCCAAGAAAAGACACTTGATGTATTTTTTAATAAATCCTGCCTTGCACGTGCACATTAATTCATTAAAAAGCTGAAGGGAATGTTCACCTGAGATCAGAATTGGGGTTTTTTCTCTCTTGATGTTCACACTTACCCTTAGTAAGCCCTGCTGTGTACTCAGGGGTAAGCGTGTGATCCTTTCCCGTTGTTAAGGGAATAGAAGGGCCATGTTAAATTTCTTTGTTGCTGTGCATGTTTATTGATATTAACAAGAGCTCTGGATATTGGCTGCTTCTCAATCCCAACACTGTGTTGTGGATGAGCTCTTACGTCTGCACAGAGTTCTCTGGGATCCATATGGGCCTAAGCTGCAGAATTGCAGCCTTAGGGAAATCCTGGCACCATAATGGTCGGCCTGGGAATTTGGAAGACCTAGGTTCTGTTACAGTTTATCTCTCTGTCTTGCAAAGTGTTTCAAGACCCTTCACTGGTAGAATATGTGCTTGGTGATGCTTACAGTAGGAAGCACCTTAGGACAGAAACTGAGTCCTGTCTTTGAACAGTATTCAATAAAAGGGGAAAGAAAAGGGATTTACAGCCCTTATTATAATTACATTGCTACAAGAGAATAGTACTAACAAATAATGTCATTATTTCCCCCAGTCTATTTGTATTCACTAAGCTATTTCTAGGTAGAACGTAATGATCTGGAGGGTGATATACCCCTTTCATGTCTTGGATTGGAACTATGCATCTTTAGAAAAAGAACAAAACCAAAATAAACTCAAGTAGTGTTCATGTTCGCTTGTGATTGCTCAAGTACTTACTGCTGTCACAAGTATCTTCTGTAAAGCCTGTTTTGTGTTGGGAGGTCTACTAGGTCACTGATTACTGTTTTGAGGTGGAATTATTTCCTGATATGTGTTTCTTGTGCTAGCAAATTCCCAGGACCATATAACTAGCATGAGGATTGAGTGACCTGTCCACTTGAACTCTTTCCATAACCAGACATGATGTTTTAAGAGAATAGACCATAGCAGCACCATCAAAACCCTTTGAAAGCAATGTCTGCTTCTCACTCCTTTGTCCTGAGCAACTGAAAGAGTGTGTGTTTGTGTGTAGGGGCTGAGAAGTGTGTATTTTTTTCTGCTTTATTGTGGGAGAAGGATACTGTTCGTGTGCTAGACTGAGGAAATCCTTGGCTTGTAGTCCAAGGCATGAGCTGGAATCCATTATTTTAGGCCTCATTTATCTTAATGGACCTGGGTTTGACAGCAGCTGAAATACAGGACTGCTGAATGCAAAGTTTGTGACTGTGAAAGTTCATTACGCCATCTGGCTTTACATGTGGAGAGCCTGAACGTTGAAGATTAGATTATGCATCTCTGTCAACAATGCAAGTTAAGTGTAGTAATGGAAGAAAAGCACTATGCTGCTTCTTTGGTTTTGAGGTCTGTCCAATTCCTTGCATCATGTTGGCAATTTCCCTTGTGTGGTTTATCTATTACCAGATAACATGAGGTTATTAGTAAGTACGTGTGCACAGCAGGACCTCACTATCTGTGCATTGTTGCCCTCTGTTGCAAACATTCTCTGTACACATGTGTATTGCAAATGACATGCCTCTATCTGGTTGTAAATGTTTTCCATTTGGAATTATCTGCTTCTGCTACAGAGATGAGAGGTGATCACTTGAGCATGAAAGATAAGGGGCCAGAGGAAAGGAAAATAAAAATTATGAAGGACTGAGCTGCATACAAAATAAGTGGCGTAATCTGATGCACAAGCCTAATAGATAAAGTGCTGCAAAGAGTTTTTCTTATATACCCAGCTGCTGCCGTGGATTCAGGTTGTTTCCCTACAGAGTGACTGAGAGGGAAGAGAGTGGAGGTTTTTTGCAGCACTAGGTATAACAGGCTTTCTTTGTTTGTCAGAAAGAAGTGTATTCTGCTCTTCTAAAGGCTATGAAATTGTTATTGGAAGAGTGGGAAAAGCAGTGCTTCCCGCTCCTAAGATTTTGGGCTACAAATAATCAGATTAAGATGGGAAGATCGTGATCCATACTTAATGAGTTTGTGTAAATTCTGTATTTTTGCCAATTTAATTGTCTTTCATGCAGGACTAAGATGTACCTGGTGAGAAGCTCATAGTGTGGTAGCAGCTCTCATGCTGCGCTGTCTTGTGATCTGCCAAATGGCTGTTTTGCTCTGGTGTGAGGTAGTGGATTCCATTCTAACCTGGTGCACTGGGCATTCAGGAAGGTCCTAGGATCCTTGCCAGTAGCAAACTGACTGGTGGTCTCTTGGCAGTAGCTCTGCTCTATTCCTGTAGCTGCTGAAATTATTTGCCTTTTGAAGTGTCCCTTTTGATCCAAGAAAGTTCCCAACATAGTTCTTTACCTGGGGACTAGACTGTGCCTTCTAAGCAGCTCAATGAGCACACAAAGTTAGAGCATAAAAATAATGAATTGGCAGGGTTTTGCCCCTTTCATATAATGTGTCAATCCACAGTTTCTGGTGCAGTGGAGGACCATTGTTACTTTAAACCTCATTCTGTTTTTTAAGATTAATTTCTTTTCACAGCAGAAGAAGCCATGTTTGTGCCAAGTGCTAAGGTTAAGGAGGGACACGGTAATTCCTGGGCCTTTGACATGGAAATAAAATTTTCTCTTAACATAAAAGCATGAGGCCTGGAAGCAGTAACATCCACCATGCATTCTGCTGCACTGAAGTCAGAGGGGACATCTGGACTTCAGAAAATTCATAGACTTATGAGAGCACTTTACTTATTTAGGATTTTAGCTCTGTTGGCAAGGACTGTGGTCTAGATCACCCCTCTGAGCTACTCACATAAGCTGCAGTGTTGCAAGGAGAACAGTTCCGTTGCCAGGGCCTCTCTCAAGCCACTGTTGTCTCAGAC
This sequence comes from Turnix velox, assembly GCA_013400935.1. Taxonomy (NCBI): domain Eukaryota; kingdom Metazoa; phylum Chordata; class Aves; order Charadriiformes; family Turnicidae; genus Turnix; species Turnix velox. Next base: position 100,093 of record VZTY01017667.1, read on the forward strand.
CATATTCTGAAAGATGAATGGCTTGTAAAGGGTTTTTCTTGAAGTGAATGGTCCATTCATATCCAGTTTGGGTAGCTATAGGGTGGCTGATATCTTCTGACTCCTTATGCTCTCTTACCTCCATCCTATCTCGCTTCTGCCCTTTCCCAGGTAATTTTTTTAAGACTGCTTTGCTGTGCTGAATAGGGAAACCTGACAAACAAAATATAAGCATGTTTTTTAAAAGCAAACAACTAACCTCTTTAGAATTATTAGAACTTAATTATGTTAATATTAAATATAATTATGACACATTCATTATGTTTTCTGCATTGATGAGGAGTGCTGGGCTGTGCTCTCCAGACATCTGTACCATATAGACAGATGGTAGAGTGTCACATTCCCAGGCAACAGATTGATACCATTTTCCCATTCCATATATGGCTTCTCTTTCTCTCCAATATTAGATACTCATTCAGCTTGGTCAAACTGAATCCTATTGGAGAGATTCAGCACTGACAAGCAAAGACGTTCTCTTTTTTCTCCCTGTGGTGACGTAAAGCAGTGAAGCAGGGTAATTAATGAAAAATACTCTCTATTATTCAAGCAACATATCCAAAGTGGAAAAAAGCAGAACATGCATTAAAAATGCTTTGCTGAAGACTCTCAGTGCCATTACAAAGTGTGTCAGTTCTAGAGTGGAAGTCCCAACATTCAGTCCGGTTGGGCAGAGTGTTCTAAAAATGTCAAGGACTATTGAACTCAGATTTCTTGTGTAAAACTCAGGAAAATATGGAATGTATAAACCCCTCTGACTTAAGTATCCTGCTAGGCATGTGTTCCGCTCTTTCAAAATAGTGACTTTTTAGTGTCATTGTGTGTTGTCTATGGCTGAGTGAAAATGATACATTTTTTTTTAGTGCACTTATCTATTCTTCTGGGAGACACTGCACAGTAGGTTTTGTAAGACAAAGAATACAAAAATGCTCTGCTCATCTCTGCTTTGCAAAGGAAGTCTAATCTGCTTTAAACAACAAAGGCCAGAAAATGCCTGACTGCAAAGTACTGCTTTGTCTACTGCGGACTTGTTACACAGTAACTCACTGCTTGTGGGCCAATATTGAAGACTGGTTAAAAAGCAGTGCTTTCCTCCACTCCCAAGACTGATAATGAAGTCCAGGGAAGGATTCTTCTATACTCCTTGGTTATAGCTAACCCTGCAAAGTTCCTATGATATTCTTTCATGCCACCTTCCTTATTTGCAAAAAGCTGTAGGAATTTAGAAGTATATATACCTAGCAAATGTCATGGCTGTAATGTGCTGCTTAAGTCATACTGGTGGCAAGCCAAGATTTGGGTTCTGTTCCATTTCCGCCTATTTCCATATTATAGCTAGCTATGAAAAAGATTTAGTGTGTAATCAAGCTTATAAAGCCAGTTCGCATCAGAAAAAGTCTATGACAGGAGCACAAACAGCCCGCTTGCTAAAAATAAAGGTGATTAACAATGACTCCATCAAAGGTTGTGACTTCAATTCCCTGATTAGAGCCCACTTTCCTTTTTAATCAGTGGACATGGGAAGACCAATGGATATCATGTGTCTGGACTTCTGTAAAGCCTTTGACACGGTCTCCCACAACATCCTTCTCTCTAAGTTGGAGAGATATGGATTTGATAGTGGATAAGAAACTGGCTGGATAGCCACATCTAGAGGATGGCTGTCAGTGGTTCGATGTCCCGTTGGAGAGGAGTGACAAGTGGTGTCCCTCAGGGGTCTGTGCTGGGACTGGTGCTGTTTATTATCTTCCTATATAGATAGTGGTATTAAGGGTATCCTCAGCAGGTTTGATGACACCAAGCTGAATGATGTGGTTGACACACAAGGGGTAGGGTGTCATCCAAAGGGACCTGGATAGGCTGTAGAGGTGTGCTTGTACAAACCTGATGAAGTTCAACAAGGACAAGTGAAGGGAGCTGCACTTGGGTTGAAGCAATCCACATTGCCAATACAAACTGGGAGGTGATGTGGTAGAAAGCAGCTCTGTGTAAAAAGACTTGGGAGGGCTGGTGGAAGAAAAGCTAGACGTGAGTCAACAGTGCACTCACAGCCCAGAAAGCCAACTGTATCCTGGGCTGCATGAGCAAAGCTGTGGCAGGCAGGTCAAGTGAGGCAGTTCTGCCCCTTTACTTTGCTCTCGTGAGACCCCACCTGGAGTACTGTGTCCAGCTATGGAGCCCTCAGCTGGAGAGGGTCCAGAGGAAGGCCACAAGGATGATGTGAAGGCTGGAGCACCTCTTCTTTGAGGTCAGGCTGAGAGGGGTGGGGCTATTCAGCCTGGAGAAGCTTCAAGGGAGACCTCTTAGCAACCTACCAGTACCTGAAGGGGGCCTACAGGAAAGCTGAGGAGGGACTATTTGTCAGTGCATGCAGTGATAGGACAAGGGCAGTGGTTTTAAAATAGAGCAGCATAAGTTTAGGTTAGACCTTAGAAGAATGTTTTTCACCATGAGGGTGGTGAGACATTGGAACAGGTTGCCAAGAGAGATGGTGGAGTCCCTGTCCCTGAACACATTCAAAGCCAGGGTTGATGAGGCTCTGAGCAATCTGATCTTTTGCTGGATGTCCTCACTGAAGAGAGGCTGGACTAGATAGCTTTTGAAGGTCCCTTACAACCCTGTGATTCTATGATTCAGTGTATTTGATACTTAGTAATGTTGCTGCATTGTTGTGGTATGTAAAGCTTTCTGGTATTGCAAAGCTATGAAAAACCACTTAGAACAAAGCTTTAATCTTCATATTTTGATATTTTTCTTCCCCAATGTTAAATTTTGGGAATAGAGAAATCTTTTGCACTATTTTTATGTGGGCATATTTTTGTACCATTTTTAGATGGGCGCAATTTAAGCAACATAAGTGTCATCTTCTGAATTTAAAGTGCTGTTTAGATAGAGGTTGGTTTGATAGTTTTTTGCTTGCTACAAATCTGTGTGTTAGTGTGAACAATAAGAATATTTGTTTTTGCACAAGCATGACAGAAAACATGAATTTTTTTTTATTTCATAAGGGATAAAAAGTGTAATGATCAAAGTGCAGCAAATATAGTACAGAGTAGAATAGTGCTATGTGCATTAATGTTTAATACTGTTTATTCAAGGAGATGCAGTCATAGATAAACAATTTAAATAGACTTTGGCAACGTAGTGTGGAATATATAGAAAAATATATTAAGTCCATTCTTAAAATATAGCTGCAGTTTAAGGACTGTGAAGACATGGTTGTCAAATTAGCTCTTAACAATTCTTGTTTTTTACAAGAAGCTGTAAGTATCGATGGATTTCTTCAGGTGTTCTCTCGCTTCCATCAGAGTTAGTTTGTGCAAAGGCATGTGGCATACCCTGTGACCAGTGGAACCAGCTGCCTTGTGTCTGGTGACTATTTGAGTCCTTACAAAGAAGAGTAGATTTAAGGAGTCTTTGAACTTGACTGCTTTGTCCTTTCTTCCATATTCTCAGAGAAGTAGATCTGCTAATGTCATATGAGTTGTAACCATCTTAGGAGGAGAGCCCTGTTCTGCTCTATCAGCCTAAGAGAGGACACAGCTTTGTCCTTTCCAAGGACATTTCGTGTGTCTAATAAAGTGTGCTTGCTCTTAATTTTCTGTTCGATTAACCAGACTAGCATGCATGTGTTCAGATCTGTTTGAGGCAACCAGCTCCCAGAGTGGTTGGGTTCCCTGTTGAGAAACTAATGGCTCCGTGCAGAGATGTCCCCCTCAAGTGTAACTACGAGCAGATTGCATTGCTAATGACAGCAAAACATTTCAGGAGAAAGTCTCGAGAAAAATCCTGTTGTACACCCACCCCCACTGCTGACTACTGGGTACTGCTCCTTACTCTGCTGGGCTCTGCTGCCATCTCCGATCCGATCTGGCTTCTCCTCAGCTTGGTGCCCCAGGGGCACAGATACTGGCCAAATGCAGGGGAAAAAAAAAACTGTTGTTGTCTAAATAGATGGAAAAGAAGGGAAATTGCTTATGGAGAAATTTAGTGTCTTGTTCAGGGCTAAGCAGCATCAAACTATTAATGCATATTTAGTGATATCCAGTTTAGCACCATAAGCATGGGGGCATTATTCTGCATCACAGCAAAGACTTCTATGGATCTGTGGAGAGATTAGGAAGAAAGGGATCTTAATAATTTCAAGGGATTTCTTAGTGGTACCATAACATAAATATAATATAGGAGTAATTGTGAGCAGTGTTTTTCAGTTAGTAATAATAGTGGACATGGTATTTTAGATCTCCCCTTTGGGTTTTCTCATACAGTGGCCATTAAGCCATACGTTGCTATTGATTAGAAAGTAACCTTATTTTTATTAGGAATGATTCTCCTCCAGTGCTTCTACTGGTCTTTGTTCTCCAGAGAAAGAACAGAAAACATAGAAATTTTTAGTAGAAATAGAAAAGAGCTGTTGAAATTTAGAAAGAGAACTGGAAAAAGGATAAATTATGTTAATCTTCTTTTCTTGAAATATTGGTAGAGGAATTTAAAGGATGATTCTTTGTCGTACTTTTCTGGAAACATAAGATAGCTACCTTGTTTATTGCAACAGGAGCATAATATGGACTTAGTGAGCTGCACTACTTCATGATTGAATGCTTTGTTTTGTGGCATGTTAACGCTGAAGTGTCAGGATTCTGCTCATGTTGAATAGTGGCAGTCACGTAGGCTAAATAGTTGCACTTGGAATTTTTTATTTCTGCATAATTTATGGTCCTTCTGCTTTTTGTTTGTCTCCTTTTAGACTTGACATTTAGAGAATTCTTAGTAGTTAAATCAAAAGGAAGTACTTCCATGTGTGAAGACTCCTGTTCTGCTGAAAGAACAGGCTTTTACATCTTGTTGAGCTGATACGTCTTGTTAACATCTAAATCTTCCTCCACAGAAGAACTCAAGGAGAAACTAAAGAAGTACGTTGATGAAGTGAATGCCCATAAGCCTGATTTCATCAAGGTTGTTCGACACAGCAAGCAAGAGGGGTTGATTCGGTCTCGAGTGAGCGGTTGGAGAGTAGCCACTGCACCAGTAGTTGCTCTCTTTGATGCCCATGTGGAATTCAATGTGGGATGGTACATATCTCCTTGAATTTCTCTGACCAAGGGACCTTTTTCCAAACACTGGTTATAAAATACTGAATTATGTTCTCCTGCATATAGAGGGTAAATTAGCAGTCTGATATTTTAAATGAAAATTCATTCTCAATTATGGACAGAAATGTGAAAAACATATTTGTGTTGTGTAACATAATCTAGATCCACTTTATTGTGTAACTTACCTGCTGGTCTGATGTGTTTAAACTCTATTGGAAAACTACGTAGGAACTAATGTTAAAAACCTCCTCCATTAATGTAGCATTCTGTCTATTGGGAAAAATTATTTTCTTTTAATTAAAAATATTACATTTCTTTTATGTCTACTGCGTAAAAAAAGCAATGTCATTTTAGCAGTAATGTTGCTGCTCTTTGGAAAAGTAGTGCAGATCAAAACCAATGTATTTTAAATTGTTCAGTCTGGATTTAATGCCTGTGTTTCTTGAGAAAAAATAATGGTAAAAAAGCAGGAGCTTCTGTCCCCAGGACAGATCTATTATTAGCTCTGATCGTGAAGTCCTTGGTAATATTGCAGGGTGTTATTTTGGGGCAGATCATGATCTGTCAAAATTCCATCTCAAAGCAGGGGGAGCTGTGAATGGGTAACAGTGATAGACTTTGTCCTTTATCAAGTATTGAAAGCTGCTGCTTCCATCACTGCTACTCTTCCCCTGATAACGTATTTTTCTTTCAATTTTTATAGGGCTGAGCCAGTGCTTGCAAGGATAAAAGAAAACCGGAAAAGAGTAATTTCTCCATCATTTGATAACATTAAATATGATAATTTTGAAATAGAGGAGTATCCCCTCTCAGCACAGGGGTTTGACTGGGAGCTGTGGTGCCGATATCTGAACCCTCCTAAGTCATGGTGGAAACTGGAGAACACAACTGCTCCAATAAGGTAACAACTGTTAGCCTGTTTCTGAGAATGCTCAGTTAGATCTGTCAGATGGTGAGTTATCTCAGCTATGTAATAGGTTCTACTGACTGTAGTTCAATGCTACTGACTGATGTTAATTTATTTAAATCTCCTTAAGGTTCCTGCTTCAACTTTTGTCCTCTACAATCCTAGGCATCAAGAAAATTGTTGTTTTGCGTAGATCATTTGAATAGGTTTCATTTTTATTAGCATGAGGCTAACTGCAGAGCTGAAGTTAAATGGTCAGCTTAAATGTTGTGCAGCTCTTCTCTATAAGTGCCTCATCTGCTAATTTATTAATGAGCCAGAAACAGAATTTTCTTAATAAATGCATTATATAAACAGAACTGATCTGACAGCTGTATTCTTTGTAGTATTGTTACATGGCTTTATAGTTCTGTTATGCCATAGGACTTAGTGCTAGTGCACTGATAGTGTGTGAAAAAAGACTGTCTAAAAATCCTTTCTTTGATACTATCTAGCTCCGTATCTTCTTATCCTGTCTAGAGTATTATTAGGCTGGTACAGAACAATGCCCTTATCTCTGGGAGATATCCTCTCAGCAGCTCTGCTGAGATTCCAGACCTTTTTTCTAGCTCTGCTTTTGTACCCCCTTAGGTCACTGGTACCTATACTGTAGCTCTCTGCAGAAAAAGAGTGTGAAGACTCTTTTCACCACCTACAAAGCAGAACCTTAAATAGCAGTGGCAGCATGAGGGGGTCATCACTCCCAATAAGTTTCCGTGCAGTCAGTATAAGGGCTATTTTTCACCCAATAGGTCTGTCTTTTCAGGCAGTGAACTTTTTTCTCAAATTCTTGTGTTAGACACCTTGAAATGCATTAACCCACATGCTGGTCATTAGAACATGACTCAGAAAGAGAGAAAAATTCACAGATTTGCCAAGATGTATGTAAAAGGGCTGTAAATTTCCACATCAATTTGAAATGTTTCTCGATGTTAATAAGATCTTTTAACATTATGGAAATGCCTTGAAGTACTCTATTGGGTACTGGAGAGGCAAACCACCTGTATTAGTTATGATTACTTTTGAAATGGAAGTGTTTAAACTCAGAATAAAGAGCAAATCTGCTTTCCTGTTTTACCCAAAACTCTATTTGAGGATGGTGGAGTTTCTTCCCTGGCCCTTACCCTGGTGCCTTTTATTCAGTGAAAGACACTGTATGTGTGTGCTGGATAATTAAAGAAAACTCAAAAAAAGCCACATATATTGATGGATGGCTGCTTACATACCTCCAGTATGCTTTTGGAATTATACCAAAGGCAAGCAGGTACTCTGAAAAAATGTTTTAAAGACAATACTAAAAGCATGAGTACTTTGTCATCAAAGAAGCGTGATTTTTGAGGCATTGTTAACTGATATTTTTGCCATTAATGCATACATATGAAGCAGTATTTCATTGTTATAAAGTGGATACTATAGCATTTCAAGTTGAAAGCATAAATGTCTAGATTTCTGTAGAATGGTACAATTAGTGATTAAGTTGTCCTGTAAGCTGTTTGAAAGCAGACATCTACTCTTATTGTGGCTTGAATATTCCCTGTAAGTGTAGGGTACTGCTGATTGATATCCTGTTGTTACCCAAGTTCCTGATACCAGCATAACAATAAGACATTTTTATTTCTTGTTATTGTGGATTGTAAAGTAGGAACAAAATTAAATGTATTATCCTCCACTGTATTTAAAAAAGTAAAATTGTATTTTCTGTGCCTGAACTCTTGCCTTGTTAAGGTTGGCTCTGTATAATGTAGGTTGGCTAATTCAGGCCATGAAATAAATAGAACTTACATATTCATTAAAGTTATGTGACTTTTTTAAATCTGGCACAGGATGATGAACTAGTGTTAAAGGACGCTGCTAAGGGCAGACGTTTCTTGATTCTGTATTCCAAAACTTGACCTGGAAGTCTCTATTCAAAAAATAATCTTTTATGTGAGCTTACAGGAGCAAGTTCTCCTAGCTGTAGAACGTGGCTTCTGACTAAGCATGTGCATCAGTGGGTATCCTTGTTGATTATCACAGACCAGAAACCTTAGCAGGGACAGAGACTAGAATGGCTAATGGCTTTAAAGTTGGATCTGCTGGATCTAGTATTATTAGAACTGAAATCCTACCTGTTCTGGTGAACAGGTATGTCCGATCATTTTGAGCCCATTTTCCTTCAGTAGTGCTTATTTCAACATAGAATCAAGAACATAAGACAAAGGCAAATTAATCTGTGTGAGAAACACCTCCCTAAGAGGGGTCTTGATGCACCATTTTACACAGCAATTATAAACAGAATCTGTTTTGAATAATAAAAGTTTTCATATTTAATCTGTTAACTATGACTGCTGTTTTAATCTTCCAGGAGTCCTGCATTGATTGGATGCTTCATAGTAGATAGAGAATATTTCCAAGAGATTGGCTTACTGGATGAGGGCATGGAAGTATATGGAGGAGAGAATGTGGAGCTGGGAATCAGGGTAAGGAATGTAACAACCAACTCTGGTGTCTTGCATTTGAAATTCAGCTTTCATCTTATTGATGGGGGATGGAGAAAGGAAACCCATTGAAAATGTATGGATGGTGGCACACAAATAAGGTCCACAGCTCCACAGTATAAATTGTTGTATTTGAGGATAGGGGGAGGAAAAGAGCAAAAACCTCTCTATATTTTTAAAGAATTTATCTGGTACAAGGATAGAAATACAGAGTTCGGTATTATTTTTTCATTTGAGTGACTATGCTGGAATTGTGCAGACAGACATGGTACCCAAGCTTCCCTGCTTATCAATGATCTTAGACACAGTAAGGGAGATAGTTTTGCACTGTTGTATGAGGAAAAGCCTTTCTGGATTACTTGGTTTGTTTAAATTAGGAAAATCGCAATGGAACAAACTGCTAGAGGGGTTATCAATAATATGCATAAGTGCACATTTTTGTTCTTCCATTGTGCACACTTCATCTATTTACTGGATTCAGTATTGTGTGTGGTTTGGGTCCTTCTTTCTATATATTTTCACAGCTAAATACCATTCTGAAAGTACAGTGCCATTCAGGTTTTTCATAAGAGAAATTCATCAATAGATAGGTGGTAATGAAAAATGGTGTGATGCATATTAGAAAATTAAACTCTGAATTCTGTTATGAAATGTTAGTGGAAGCTTGTATTTTGTGCTTCTTGACTTCCAGAATAAACACATACTGTTAAACAACAGTGAAGAAATGGCTTTACTTTAAGAATACAGAATCCTCATCTGAGACTGTGAGATATAACAAAGAATACTTATTTTTACTTCAAAATTCTTTTTCTCCTACCTGTTAGAGATAAAGTGTTATTGCAGCCCAGTAGTTCTGTTAGAGCACAGTTACATTACAGCAGAGATTTAAGGAAGAGAAGGGAAAAGAAGCAAGACTGCTTCTTTTAATAACACCATTCTCCAGACTCTGAGGGCCAGAGAACTTTTGTTCCTGAAAACTGATTTTGCAGCTCAGTGTTACAGTGAGTTGAAAATTACTGTCACTTTGATTTTTGTTTTATTTTTTCAACTGATAATGCTATTGTCTGCTTGTGAGTGCAAGGAGTTTTATCAACTTTTGCATCGTGAGATACGTGCTGCCAAGTCTGTTATACTTTGCCTGGAAAAAGTTGATTGGGAAGAATATTGTGGTGACCAAGACCAGAGAGACATGAATCTTAATGTAATTGAAACTCTGGAGCAGACTGGATCACTGGAATAAGGTCCGACACTATTCTGATTTCCTTATGGCTTTTTGTCTGTCTCAGGGAAGCAGTGTCTGACCTAGATAAAATACTTTCATCTGTAACAGATTGTAGTGTGCAAGGTAGCATAATGTATGCTGCCTCATCTAACTTTATCCTGACTTGAATCTGTGTTCCAGGCTGAATCAAAACAAATTACTGAGCTGTAATGAACAGATTTTTCAGCAGTTTATTACAAACTCTTCTCAGAATTCTCACCATATCCCAGATAATGCCAAGATGAATATAAATGTACAGTACAATATCAGAGCTCCTTGGAAGCATGGTATTATTTCTACAGATGTTAAGCTTGAAAAGCAAGCTCGTTCCCTCCGCCACCTGCTTCTGGCACACACCTGCATCTCAGCAAAATACAGGTGGCTGCCTGCAATTTGCTCTCATGTTACACTGGGCAGCCACATCATTCCCCGGCTTTTGTCCCTAGAGGTGCAGCTCCCAAGGGCTGCCTTTTATTTCCTTCAGGTAGGACCACATGGAAAACTGCATCTAGCAGAAGATTTCAGGCCAGATGGTCTGTCTCTGCTGCTCAGCTACATTTATGTCACTGCATCATCAAATAGTCATCTCTAGATTACTTGTGTTGCTTTCAGCTGTGGCACCTATGATGAATCACTTAATGAAGACAATAATTGTTCTATAAAAATCTCCAGTGTAATTACAGTATCAGTACAATAAATAATGTTCCCATTTTAAAGTGTGGCTCTCCATCTCATGACTATGTATTGCTCACTGTGCTTCAAATTTCATTGCCGTATTCCTTTTTTAAGACATACCTAGCTTCATCTAGTGTTCTGCTGTGTGATGCACATTGTCGTGTAGGAGGGGCTAGGCAAGTAGCAGTATGTTGTCTATCACATTCTCTTATATGATGGAGTTAATAGCTAATGAAATTTCCTTTGTTTTTTCATGGCTTGAGTTTCTGAGCAAATTTCATACAGCCTTTTTCATAGAATCATAGAATCATAGAATAGTCTGGGTTGGAAGGGACCTGAAAGATCATCGAGTTCCAACCCCCCTGCCATAGGCAGGGACACCTCCCACTAGACCAGGCTGCCCAGTGCCC
>VZTY01017669.1:0-38294 GCA_013400935.1 Turnix velox
ATTCTATGATTCTATGATTGGATACCATGTTTTTCCATTCCCTTGAAAGATTCAAGTAAAAATGCTTGATGTTTTGTTTTGCCATTTACCATACTACTAGTATGCTCATAAGTTTTGCATTGATTTATATAGATATGGATTAATATATTTAAGAATATTACAGGGGAACAGAATTAAATCTGCAATACTTTGAAACTATTTGGCAACCACTTTCCACATCAGTTCTTAATGGCAAGATTTCAGAGCTGGAAGAAAATGAGGATAGAGTCATTTGGCCATTACATGAATAATACAGTGATTAAGAAACTATGTAAAAGTTAATTTTTTAGTTACTTTTGGATTCACTAAATATGAAAAAATGACAGCAGTCAATCTACATTGCTCCTTATTTTTGCTTGAAGCAAGGATGTTCATTCTTTCCATCAAGTGGGAAAAATGTTTGAAAAGCTCGTAAAACTGCATGTTTAGGCCAAGCATAGGGTATTTTTGTTTCCTAGTCTTTCAAAATTGAAGTACACATTTAATATGTATGTTTTTCCAGTGCAATATTTTTGTGTTGTTGGTCATGTTAAGAAATTACCGTATGCAGATTTTTTTAATAAATTTTCAAACTTCAGATAATGGAAAAGATAAACAGCTGTGCAGAACTTGTACTTTCTTAAAAAAAAACGAAAACAAAACAAAAAAAGGTTAATCATCTTGTAGCTAATTAATGATTTGAACAAAAAGTGTTAAATTACTGGATGTCAAAATTTCGAAAGAATTGTTTCATAGACAGATAATTTTATCTTACTACAAAGACCATAGTGAATGTCCATAATTGCCATCTAACGGTGCACAGGTTAATGAAGTACATCTGGAAGAGATACTTAGTCTTAATGGTAGTCTGAATTTTCAGATGTAAAAACAGTTGTTACATCACTGACTGTCACTATAGTTTACATGTATTTCCCTTTTTTTCTAATCAGAAGTAATTTGTGTTATTTTGTTTAATGATGAACAAACAATATAATTGCAAGCATATGTATATTTTAAGAATAAAGATATACATAATGTATAAAGTGTAATAGTATGGAATAAAAGAGTCATGAAAAAATACTGAAGTACAGTTGAAAATGGATTTTTAAGGAAACATTTTTACAGATCCTGCTGCAAAGACTAGGAACCTTAATTTTCTGCTTTGAATCCATCCTCCTTATTGTGAATTCATCAGGGATAATAGGAATCCCTCCACATTTTTTCTTTCTTCAATAATACAAAGCTTTTATTGCACAAAGAGATTTGGAATTAAATTATCTATTAGTTAGCTATTGTGCTGTCACTGAAGCATAGTTGGAGATAATAGAACCATCAGGTCAGAATTTTATGTTTTTTTTTTCATTAACTGGATGCATCAGTTCTTCAGGGTCCAAATTAATCAAGTTGAAGAGTTGTACTTTGATTTTAAGAGAATTTTTTCTCAAAGTGGGAAAACCAGGCCTTCTTTGCAGTTACAAATTTTGCCAAGGGTAGCTCTTCTTAGAATACTCTTTGCCATGCTATATTAAGGAGCTGTGAAAGGCAATTTATTTGGGTTTTGAATTGAAAATTATTCTAAACAGGGAGAAAAACACCTGAATATTTTTCTGTCCTTTATGTTAAAACAAAATTTTACATTAAGAAGAAAGGAAATTCTTAATTTTAATGGAAAATCATTGACATTGTAAGATCTGTCAGACTGTAGAACTTTAAGTTAACTTCAGTTATTCCTACGTCTTGACCTTAAGATCATTTTCTTATCCTTTGAAGTGTAGGAGACCAGTATCTGCAGAAGTTATCTTTAGTAGCTACAGCCTTTTTCTGCATAAAGCTTGCTAATGTGATATTTTAACTTTACAGAAAATTTTGGGTCACGGTTTCTCAATACATTAAACAACGTGTTTTCTGTCCTTCTTGTAGGGAGATACACGTCTGAAAGTGATGTATGGAGCTTTGGAATCCTTTTGTGGGAGACCTTCAGTTTAGGAGTATGTCCGTACCCTGGAATGACCAACCAACAAGCACGAGAACAAGTCGAGAAAGGTAGTTGTTCTTGTGAGGACAAAGAAATGCTGTATAGCTTCATGAAGACATACTAAATGCAGTACAAAATATCAAAGAAATGTCATCCTGTCTATCAAGCTACTTCAGCAAAAATGTTATGAGATTTTATAATTTCTGAATTAGGGGGAGTAGTGTGACATATAGGCTTCTTGAAAAAATGGAATATACTGCCCAGTGACTTTAAGAACAGAATTCTCAGAGCAGGCTGACTTTTGTTGTTGCAGAACTAAAAGGTGAGATAAAGAGGAAGAATTTACTACTGTGCAAAGCACAGGCTTGACCAGAATGAATTATTTAAGATTATGCTAATGCAGGTAAAAATATTCTAAGGTGATGAAAGAAAAAGGTTGTATCATGCCATCTTCTTTGTTATTAAAGCATTTCTAGCAATTTTGGTGGAGAATAGTAAGCTAGTTGAGTGTTGAAAGCTGCATCTCTCTTTTAAAATTTACCAAAAGGCTTTTATTTGAAGTAGCAAATAACTGTCTGCATGATTTCAGGACTTTGAAGTTCCATGTATCAATGAAACTCCTAGAGCAGAGGCAAGTAAGATAACAAAGAAAAAATATTTCTCAGATTTACCTTTTCTTGCCTAATTTACTCATGTCATAATGAGAACTATATATCATAAACAGTTCACATCATCACAAAGTCAAAAAATGACTGAGGTCTGTGAGAACTTCTGAATGTCAACTGGCCCGACACCCCACCTCACGCAGGCCTATCTAGAGCAGATTGCCCCCTGGGCCCTTCTTGAAAGTAGAAAGTGACATTTTCTTTACTCCATTCTTCAGCCACTTCTCCTAGATACTGCGATGAATGAAATGTTCTTGGTCTTTGCAGTGGCACTAGCCACCTCCCTTAACACTCATGGCTGTATCCAGTAGGGACCCATAGATTTATGTATGTCCAGTTCGTTGAAGTATTCTGTAGCCAGATCCTCCTCCTCCAAGCATACATTTTTCTTGCTTCAGTTTTACTTCCTGGTCTCTGGAACCAGAGCTTCCTGATGCCCATTCTTGCCCATTCGTGCTAGTTAAAAGTGAGGCAAAGAAAACATTAAGCACCTCAGCCTTTTCCATGTGCTTTGTCACCAGATGCCCTACCTTATTCGGCCCACATTTTTCGTAGGCTTCCTTCAGTCACCTACATAGTTAAAACAGCCCTTACTTAATGGCTTTTGTCTTTGATATCCCTGGATTATACAATCCCATTTGGACTTTTGCTTTCCTAATTTAATCCCTGTATGCTTGGACAGTGTTTCTGTATTTCGCCCAAGTTACCTGCTTCTGTGTTTGAATTTGCCCAGGAGCTCCTTGTTTACCTGTGCAGTACTCAGCATTTTTTCCCAACTTCCTAATCATTGGGAAGTTGATTTCATAGCTATGAGTACATCTGTTTTGGTCCACATCTGTTTGGCTTATGAATGATTAGCTGCTGATTTATTTAACTAATGTAGGTCATCCTCTTGGTCATCACCAAATCAAAGACATACAGTTGATGGCAGCAGAGAGATTTGAAAGGCCACTGTCTACCTAAGCAAATCTAAAGAATAAGAGAGTTAAAAGAATGGAAAAATATAAATGTAAGCCAATAAAATGGGAGCAAGAAGAAATAAATAGATACAGTGCAAATGGGAAAGGAACTTCTTGGGGAGACAAAAAAGGAGAGTCATGAAAAAGGAAGTTGAGTTATAATGAAAAAAAGCATAGAAATTTACTCTTAATGTTTATTACTGATTTCCTTAGTCAAGGAAAAGAATTAAACACAATTAAAACCTAAAGGGTAGCTGGTTGCTAAGACACAGGAAACAAATCTATGCAAATTGCTGCCCTTCTGGATCAGCAGCGTACTGACAACTTGCTAACTTTAGCATACTTACATATATGCTCAACTTAAATGTCATTAGTACCTTAACTTAGACTAGTTTACTAATTATCAATCTTGTATAAGTTACATATTGAAGACTTTCCTCATATTACCCTGGAGGATTTTTTTAGTACAATGAGCTTGAAATTCACTTATTTATTTTTAAGTATGTCATTCTGTGTCATTTTTTCACTTGAAATGTTTTTTTTTTTGTACCAGGCTACCGAATGTCAGCACCACAAAAGTGTCCGGAAGAAATAGATAAAATAATGCAGAAGTGCTGGGACTACAAACCAGAAAATCGTCCAAAATTCAGTGAGATTCAGAAAGATCTGTCTACAATCAAAAAGAAAGTAACATAGTGGTAAACAAGTGCCAAACTCAATGTGTGGGCCTTTTATTTTCCAGTGAAGTGATTTTTTCCCTTCAAACACTATGCGTCTATACATTACTTCAATGGTCTTCTAGAATTTCTTTGAAATTAACTGGCTTTTGTATACATGCATAACATCTTGAATGATGTCTACACCTGCATTAAAGTCATATACTATGAGATGCTATATATCCAGTCACAGTAATACTATCATTTAGGTTACAATGTAAATAGAAAAAAATCATGCTATAGATTTAAGGGACTGAGGCTTCTATGTATTTTACAGCATGTAACTGCTAGTGACATTCTTCAGAGGATTTCTACTTTAACCTGTGTTCTCACTCTGCTATCCCTCTCTCATATGTCACCACCAGCATTGTTGGCCTTAAAAATGAAGACAGTTTTGACAAGTATTTCAAATAGAAAATTTTATATTTTTAAAACTGTTTTTGAAACAGATACTTTTAAGTGATACTTTGTTTTAAGGATGATACTTCCATTAGATTCTGGATGCAAATGAGCTTACTGAACAGTGAAATCCAGAATTCTCTTCAGTAGAAATTGAGTTAACTGTGTATTTCTTACCATACTGTAGTATATACTTCTGACTTTTGGTGTCATTTACTTAAGCCATGCCTTCCTTTCCTACAAAGGCATCAGTATTCAGTAATATGTCTCCTTTACAATGACTTACGCTAATTTATAAAAGAAAGAAACAGTATCATGTGTTGACTACATACATTAAGAAATACTGCAAATCATCTGCCTTCCAAACAACATGTAAAAGTAGCAGGCCAACTGAAAGAGGTTTACTAATGATAGCAGTAGATGAAAAATATCATTTATCTTAGAGGAGTTATGGAATGTGAACTGCTAGATTTGCAATTGATTCTGGGTTTTTTCTTGAATTGGTAATGATTCTCAGAATGCAGCTGGAGCCTAGAAAAGCTAATGCTAAGCAAAAGTACATTCCGTGCATAGTGTCCAAAGGAAAATACTACTTCTCTATGGCATAAGAAAATCATTTAAGAAGCCAAAATAAAGAACCACGTTTAAAAACTCTGACAGGCTAAGCAAGGTAAAGTAGGAATACTAACCTTCTAACTTCATAAAATCATTGCAATCCAATTTCAAAATACTGGGGATAGGCAAATTTAAATGCCAACGTGAATAAAAACCTTGTATATATTTTAAAAAAAAATCTGCCAGAAAGGAAAAGAACTCACTAGTTAGGAGAGGGAGGAAGGGCACATTTTGTTGCTCTAGCTCTGCTCTTTGCAGCTGGAATTATTTTCTACAGCCCTAGATAGAAATAGGAACAAGTCACAGTATCATGGTCTGAGTTCCAGACTTAAGGTGCTTAAAATTTTTCTAAGAATGAACTAAGATTTTTTTGATCAAGGGATGTCAGTTGCTGCTAATGCAAGTGAGAAATGGGGACTGTAAGTAACACAGCATCTGGAACATTAAATATTCCTATGTTTTATTGTTAAAGTGGGTAGTGAAGTCAGTGGCTACATTACATTTTTTTTCTGTTCAGGTGACTTTTCTATTGTCCACGAACTTTTTGCTCTCTGAAGTGTATTTATAGTAGTAATGAGTTGTAATGTTTAAGGGCTGTGTGTGACCAAATTATATGTAGCCTAGAAGCGTTTGTCCGTTACATATGGGTTAGTGTCCACATAAGACAGTCACCTCTGTTTGAGGTGGAATTGTCAGCATCCAATTAGAAGGAATTGTGAGTGCTTCTTGCATTTCTTAAGTGATTTTTTTCCTTGGAGATAAGGGAGCACATACATGGCCATGAAGTTATAGTGCTTAGAAAAACTGATGTGATAAATTTAGTCTTCCTTGTAAGCATACTGGATATATTTACTTAGTTCTGTACTTCCAGGTAGCCCAAAGGTGTATTTCAAGAGCAATGGGAAACATTCATGTTAGTTTGTATGTATGCTTTTAAGTAGTACACAGTTTGTGCCTTAATTTGCTAGTATACTAATGCAAATAAAAGTGTACTAAGATTTAGGGAATGTTCTGCAATTATTTGGAAGAATAGAAGATTCATTCAACAGCAAGTCCTTAAGTATGCATCTCTAAAGTCTGCAGGTAACAGTAGTGGTGTCTCCTTTGTCAGTATTCACAGCATCTCTAGGAGGGCTATGTCTTCTATGAAGTAGACAAACTGTTTGCAGTATGCACCCTTGACACCTAAGATGCACACTTTTATTTTTATGAAATGAAACAAATAAAATGTTTATTTGTCTTAAATTAACTGGTTACCATCTGGGCTCTCATGTCAACATAAAAATTGTACTTGTATTTTACTCTAAAATAGTTAGAATTTGTAATTCATATCACACTTCTGTTTAGATTTAATGACTACTTAAAATACGAGATTTCTACAAGAGCAAGAAAATTTATTATTATTCCTGAAGTTGGCATCAGTTCAGTTCAAAAATAATACCAGAATGAGTTTATAGGTATAGAATAAACTGCTTTGTTCTCATTAATTTGACAGTTTTGGGGAATAGTTTTTTTTTATGTCCACTTGTAATTATTGCGATTAAACCATTTAGAAAGTGTAATCCAGGAAGTGTAGTCCATAACTATAGATACTGTTTGTAAGTTTTTGAAAACTTTTTACAGGGGGTTCACAAACCAAATTCCCATACAAAGAAATTGAAGAGGGGGATGTTGTATTCAAAAACAAGCTGCCGTGTCTGGTTTCTGTGCTCTTTTAATGACTTAGTTTTGCATTATTTTTAAGTTAACCAAATAGTGGTCATTTAGCTCGTGTACTGTTATTATCCTACATAATTTACAAGAAGTTAAAACTCAGACTCTTTTGCAAGTGTAGTGGTTCTGGTAGGTTCTTATACCAGCAGTGCCACAACCTCAGGGAGTCTGTGAGAATCCTGAATTTTTTATAATGTTTACTGGGAGAAACTGTGAATACTCTTAAGGATTAATACTCAGCCTGTTACATGTGATGGAAGTCAATTGCTTATCTGTTACTTTCGTCCTTTTCTCAGGAATTGTATTCCTCATTTTAAGAAGGATTGTTTTTATGGCAAAAAAGCATCCTGTTTTGTTTTCAGTTGAAATTGAGCATGCATATTAGCTTCAGAGTTCAGTTATCAGGGAAATCTATAAGATTCATAATAATTTCAATTTCATGGAAATAAAATAATGAAAAATCTCTTGTCTAAAAAGAAACCTTACTTTATCAAGGTTGCAACTTCTAGAGTGAGCATCCCACCCAGACATTCTCTTGGAAATAAACATTTGCATTGGCTGCTAGTGAAGACAGTGAGGTAATTTTTTGTTTAGCAACTACAGGTAAATTACACTTCTTCTTTAAAAAAATCTGCCTTTTTGCAGAGTTGCCTAATATTGTAATTATTACTACAGCATGCATCACTAGGAGGCTATCAGTAAATGCTTCAGTTATTAAAGTTAGCCTGGTCTATTGATGACAAACAGAAAACTGATTAAGGAAATACTAGGTTATTGATCTTAAGTATATTTTGTTCCATTTATTTGATCACCTGTTACACTTAAATCCCACAAAGATCACTAAAACTTACTGCACATCATTAAAAATTACAATGAAGTCATGAGTCTGTTATCTAATTATTTAGCCATAGTAATCATGGTACCAGTGATAATCATGAAACAGTAACATTCTTGAAAATGTAAGTTAGTGTGTAAATCTAACATGATATTCAACAGCAGCATTTCTAAAAATATCTGGCTATCACAAGTAATGATAACTCACTTTGAAAGCAGAACAAAAGAAAAAGGCTAATTGAGAGAATATCCACTTTCTGTAATACTTGGCCTGTCTGCAGTCAGTAGAAATGTTATGGCAGTGCACTTGAGTTTGTAACATTTTTATGACTGAGCATAAAACCATTTGCTATTAAAAGAGGAGATCATCAATTTTTATTTTTCCTCAAGCACAAAAGGAGATGTGATAGTATTGGAACCATTCTT
The DNA here is from genome assembly GCA_013400935.1 of Turnix velox. Classification (NCBI taxonomy): domain Eukaryota; kingdom Metazoa; phylum Chordata; class Aves; order Charadriiformes; family Turnicidae; genus Turnix; species Turnix velox. The sequence goes on from VZTY01017669.1 coordinate 8,321, forward strand.
GCTTGGCAAGTCAGTATATGTGGAGGAAGAATATCCCTACTGCTAACCAAGGTACCTAATTTTTACTTCTTAGGATCATATTCAGGACTTCAATTACTAATTAGGAAGTACTAGTGAAGTCCTGTATTCCTGAGATTCCAAACAGCCACGAGTTTTTACGAGTGATCTGTAAAATTTGGAATATCTGTTCTGTTTGAAAATTCTGGTTTCCTTCTCCACATTTAATAAAGGAGTCCTTAAACAGTTGTCAGTAACAACTCATAAGAAAAACGCATCACCCCCAGAAATTTATGAAGCTTCCTAGAAAGTAAATCCAATAAAGAAAATTTTTTGTAGTCTTGTACTAGAATTCTCCCAGGATATCTTTCCTTTCTAAAGAATTAAATTAAAGAAGAAAGCTTAAAAGCTTCTCACATTCTGATGTCTTCCAAGAATTGATGCAGATTCTTACTTGAAACTGATAATGCACCCTTGATTTCCAACTTTCACATACATTTCAGAGTTATGTACTAGTGCATTATTAACCCCCGACTTTATGTTCAGATGAAGAAAAGTACCAGATTGTAAAAGTACAGCAAGTTCTGCCTGGTAGCTCCCACATTTTGCTTAACTTCCACACTGATTATCAGTATAATTGTGTTAAGCACCAAATAGAAGAGTAGCTGGAAGCTAGTTAATGTCTTTAAATCAGCAGCTAATCTTCCAGAATTTCACACCTTTGACCATAATCCAACTTGGGTTTTGGTCTCTGTCAAATAAGCAAAAGCAATTTCTGTATCTAAGCCTTCCTTTGGGTCTGTAGTACAGGAAGGTTCAGATTGTTCTCTCAATGGAATGCTATCTGCACCAATAACCTTTATGTCCCTGTTATGTCCATCTGTATTTGTGACATAAAACTAACTGGAATGTATGTCCAGGTGTAGAACATGGATGTTAACTCAGAGTTGTTTCATTTTCAGGAAGATATATATTATTAACTGATTCAGAACACTGTTTTCTCAGGCATCGTCCAAGCAAGATTAAATTAGAATTTTCAGATGGTTTGTGGGGTTGGCTTTTTTATGGGATGAAGGACAAATTACATTGCTAGCTATGGGCATTGTTAATTTGCAGCTGTTGCAGATTATACTTGTGAGAGTAGTCCATTTATAGATCTCAAGTCCATTTATAGATCTCAGATTACGTATTTCCTCTGTAAATTAAAATCCATCACCGAGACTTTAAAAAAGGGATAAGTAAAGCCCTCAAATATAGGTGATTGAAGTCAGAAAGTGGAAGAGCCATGAACTACATTCTTTCTCCTTCTACTCTTCTGGAATCGAACATTTTGTATAAAACTTGGAATAACTAGCCTTGTGTTTATACATAAATATTACCTCTGATAACTTAGGACTCACATTGCTGTCAGCAAAGAAGGCTTGGAGAAAAGGTGTTCCTCAGTTTTTACTAATGTGAACTGTCATCTAGTTTTATGACTACATATGCTGATAGAAAAACATGTAACTTAAGCCTTGTGAGTACAATAAGAGAGTCAGTGCATGCTTCTCCTTTGAAACCGTTCAACATTTTAAAGCAATTACACTTCTCAAAAATAAAAATCAGATTGATCTAGATTGCACATCAAAAGTCTGAGCCTGAACTTTCCACCGCAAAAAAACATGAAGATCCACACTTCTGTAATTATGTACAGCAGGATCAGTCTCTCAACACATGAAGAATTCTTTAATTGGTAAAAGCAGAAGTTAAACAAAATCCTTGGATTACTGCCATGTAAACTCCTTCACTCTGATCTTTTCTTCAGTTAATAAAAAACTCTCTTCTCTTTAAATCTGGACTGTTGTATCTCCCAAACATTTTCCAATTATAATGACTTGATGTACCACAGAAGGGGCCTTCTCCTCTGTTTCAAAAAAAGTTACTCTTGTGACAGAAAAGTTCAAATGTATCCATATTTTATTTGACTCAGAAATATTACTGAGATTACATATTACTGTGAAAATCTTACTGTGATTACCTTGATACCCATGTCCATCTCTTTGTATGAAAAATTGAAGTAACTGAATCCAATTGAAGCACATTGTGCTAATTATTTTTTAATCATTACAAATACAAAATATAGACTGAGTTACCCACATTGTCAAAAATAACATTCCTGACAGCCTGATTTGTAATACAGAGCATCCTACTCCTCACCAGGAGCAATAGAAAGCTTGGTATGTTTCCTTGAAAATGGCATTACTTTGCAGTCAGGCCAGATCCAAACAGCATCTTTAACAGCAGAGACTTACTTCCAAACAAATCTTGTTGTAAGCTTGCTTCTTCTAAACAGACCTTTCCAGGTGGTTTTTAGATAATTTTCAGTATTGTCATCCATTTTGCTTTTAGTAATTTTACTTCTGTACATCATGTAACATTTAGTTCCAGCACCATGAAGTGCAACTTCAGAAGATAAGCATTGCTAAATTAGTAAAAGTCTACCAGGAATGAATCTTTCACCAAGTGTCTGAGTTGATGTGAATTAATGCTTTTAGGTATCTCTGAAGTAGTTGTTTGAATTAAAATCTGTTATGCAGTTCAAAGAGCAGCATTCCTTGCTCAAGTTATCTTTTCAATAAGAGTATTTGTATTTGAGTTGAACTCAATGGAAAGCTAGAACTTCTTCCCTCTCTAGTTTAGAGGAGGGTTAGGGAGGGGGGGAACTGCTGAGTTTAAGTAGCCAATCCCGTTGCTGTTAGTGATGCTGGTGGGTAGCATGTATGCAGCCAGGATGCTGTTGAAGAGGTCTTGCAATGTGAACAACCCCTGTTCATAGTATTCCTTTGCTTGCTGCAATTCTCAAGTAAATCCACTGCAGTCTGAAAGTTGTCTCTGAGTATGGTGAAGTCCTTGAATCTCCTGAAGTTGGGCAGACAAAGTGCAGACAACTTAAAGAAACTGATCTGGTTTTGCTGTTAATGTTAACATTACCTCTAACTGACAAAATAACTTGGTTTTTTGCACCAAGTGTCCTACACAATTCTTATTAAAATAATAAAAACATGTTATAGGATAGAACTCGTGATACAGGCTCATCACACTGGACACAAAAGGCAGCCAGACTCCTACAAGGATATCTGAGGACTGAAAGGCAATGTTGAAAACTTTTGTCTCTTCTGTAAGAGGGCTGTGTAGTTATGTCCATGTTCAAACGATGGCCATGGATGAAACGAGGGCTGAGATGGTAGTACTGCTATTTTTTTAAGTTACAGGTGTTATTTTTCCTTTCAGACAGTTTGGGACAGAGGAGAGGTTTTGGGGAAGGACCTACTAGTACACATAGGACTTTTGACACCAGTAACCTTGGGCGGAGCACAGATACCATGTTTGGATTTCTTTTCAATTTTGTGCCAAAGTATGCACCGGCTAGTTTAGTAAAGCACCTTTTATACTCTTTGTTCTTTAAAAATAATATATTTGTGAAACAGATTGATAATTACCTAACACTGGAAATGGGTGCTGCTTCCCAAAAACACACAGTTTTTAAAAGAAGGAAACAACATTTGTGAGTTTATCTGGCTTTTAAGCAAGTCTTAAAATTATAACTATGATATACAGTGTCTGTCCTTTATAATTTTAAATAGATGTGCATTTTTACTTTATTTATTTGCCAGTTTTTTCTATACTTTAAAGTTACACTTTTGAACTCAACCTAACTTTTTATTTTCCTAGGATTTTAAAAACCAAAATTTCAGTATTCTTGTAAACTGCGAACCATTTCTTAATAGTTCTTTGTCTTATCCTATGTATGAGTTACCACTAATGAGTGTGCAGTCCCCTTTTTACTATAGTCTTCCAATAAATGTAAAACATTTGTTTCAAGCTGTCTCGTTTTATTTGATATTTACAGATTGTTCACTTGCTTCTGTGAACAAATGAAAGATCAACTCTAGTAGCACTGTTCTTACAAATAGTTACAATTCAAAATATTTCACAAATTTCAAACCTCTAACCTTATTTTAAATTTTTTTGTAATTTCTGGAGTTACTATCTGTGATATCCTCACAGTTACATTGTAATTTCTGTTTATCTTTTGTGTGTCAGAAGGGACTTAAATAAAAACTAACCTCATGGGCAGAAAGGAAAGAACATATTGAAACCAGTCTAAAGCTTTGCAGTTTTGAGGGTTAGACCACAGGTCCTTCTGAGATCTCATGACTAATGTAAAGTATGAATACCCCATTGAAGGAAATTTTTTCCACTGCCTTATCCTCCCTGCAGGTGAGCTTTGTTTAAATACTCAACAACTTGTATACAGGTTTTTGTGTACCTGTGCCCTTATGCACTGTTACTAAGCCCAATGCATGCTGACACAACCATTTGCAAGACTTGTGCCTGACTGAAGAAGGAATTAGCATAGACACAGATTTATGGCACTGATTCATAAGTGGGACTGAGGTATGTCGGTCTTTTGACTTTTTGTTTTTAGAAGGAGTGTTACCTTCTCTTCTGAACTCTTTGAGGTAGTTTTCCCCACTGTCTTCCAATAATCATGAATAAGATAGATGCAACTCCCAAGCTCATCACAGTGTACCAGTATGTATTGAAACAGAGAACTGACCATATCTCTTACAGTTCTGCTTAGAGACTAATTTATTAGCAGGATAATTTTAGAAAAGGGTACTGCCACTAAATCTGTTCTGCTCAGTGATACCTGGCTTCCAAACAATAGAAACAATTTGTTTGAAAACCTAGTAGTGCTATATGGATCTGCAGCACAGGGTCATCAAGTTCCCTGGTTTATGGTGTCGCAGCAGTTAATTAGGAATGTGGCTAAAGGAAACAGCCTTCAAGGAGATCAGGGCATTTATAGAGTCCTCCATTTTTTACACTTTATAGGCAGATTTAAAGGACTTGAAGATTAGAAGGTGAGATTGATAAGACTTCTCAGAAGATGCTAATATTAGGCACTTCAAATAGCAGATCACAGCCCTTCTATATTCTTGAGATGCCCGGTTTAACCACTGGGGTGCATCTTCTCCTAGCAAACACAGAAGTCTGCAGTAGGAGAGTCATCCCATGAAGGAAAATATGTGCATCAATTCCAACACGACCTCAATTCCAGTACTTCATTTCATATTCAAGTTTTCCACTTGGGACTTTTTCTGTCTTGATGACTTTTGAGTCCTTACCTTGCAGGTACTTTATACCTGACAAAACTCCACACAGAAGATGTTTGAGCACAGAAGTGTTGATAGCAGTGCTTAGATCCATCCATCCATTTTTTATTAACTACTCAACTAGATCAAGCAAGTCTTAAAATTATAACTATGATATACAGTGTCTGTCCTTTATAATTTTAAATAGATGTGCATTTTTACTTTATTTATTTGCCAGTTTTTTCTATACTTTAAAGTTACACTTTTGAACTCAACCTAACTTTTTATTAGGTTAAAAAGAACTAGATCAGTTCTTTTTCTCTGCCAGGGGATCACTGAGGTTTTAATGGAGAACTATGTGCCTCTTTCAGCTCCTGGGTTCCCGAATGTTTACCACTTCTACAGTCTGGGCACTTAACTTGGGCTGAGGACCATGGAGGCCTCAGAAGCCACATATTGCTGAATTTAAAGTGTCTGGTGGATCAACACCCCAAAATCAAATGGGTTTTTAAATCATAAAATAAATTGCACTTGCCCCCAGAATCATCACAGGTCTCTGATAAAATTCCACTAGTATCAGAATCAAGACTTTCTGAAACTAAACTGGTTTGAAGTGACCTTGGTCTCTATCACACACATTCCCTGAGAGTGCTCCACTGCTAGATTTAAGTACTCCTTCAAATCACATTCTAGTTAGAAGAAATTTTAAAATACTGCAATATCACTAATATGCTCTGAATTGCAACTGTGCACTTTTCACCTCAAGGGATAGGACACATAACCAGAGAAAAAACAAGTCCAGTGACACATGCAGATGTCGATAACTCTGGAATGCAGAGCTCTTCTTTAATGCAGTTTCATTGGTATTCTGCTCCTCTATCCCCCTCAGGAACTTCAAAGTCTGCCACACTAGAAGCACTGCTGCTCAACAGCCCGCAAAAATGCCTCTGGACTAAAGAAATAGCTCTGTGGTGAGAATACAGAATAGTAAGACACCATGCTCTAGTTTTCTAATAACTGAGCTCTTGCCTTTGATTGTGGGGATATAGAAAGCAGAGCTGTTCAGCTCTGCAGATGAGGAACATCCTTGGGAGGAAGATAAGATGGTACTTGTTGTAATGAAGCCATCAGAGCAGTGAACAGTACTGGGAACAAGATCAAACCAAGGACATTTGGTATTTGTGTAGATAGTGGATGTTTAGTCAATGGTTATAGAATGGGAAAGTAACTGATAAAATATAACTGCTAGCATGGAAAATCACTGCTTGCTAACAAGCTGCTGTATAAACCACAATGCAGCTCAATACAGGGTCTTGTGTCATACTTACTATGCCACAAATGGCACCCAAACACAGACCCTAGGGTCCATGCCTTAATATGCCACATTGATGACCTAGTACTCTGCAAAGAGAAATCAAAAAGAATAGTAAAATCATACTAACAGACAGCTTTGAATTCTCAAAAGAACAAACTGGAGTTTTGATTTTGACCATGTTATAATGGAAAGAAGCATACCTCTTTGACACATATTTTTGGCTCATGTAGTATTAGTTCTCTGACAACTGAAGGAGAAATAAAATTGCATTAGCAACAGCTGGAGTGTATTGAAATATTTCTCTACTTCTTGTCTTAAAGGCTTGCATTGCTGTGTGTAAGTCACTAGAGAGATGGCAGAGAGAAAGGTAAGCAGGATAATCCAGTTGCTAAAATGCAGGCCATGCAACCAGCAATATGAAAGCCCATGCTGTTAACACTAGGATATAGGAGTCACACAGACTCTTACTAAGCCCTGAAATAAAAAATTTGATTCCTAAATACACTTGCTCACCTCAACTAACAGGCTTGTGGGTTCGAAATACCTTTTCTAATGAAATAAAAGTTAAAAAACCCGCAGTGATCCAGATCTAGCTAGGTATAATTAAAGCACCTTTTACTATAGTAGAGCTAGACAGATATTTTCCATTTCACTCATAGGTATGGACCCCGACGCTCAAGACTCTAATGTCTGTACCTGGCAAAGGGTCTTTTTTGTACTACACAGTTCATTTATTGAAGAATGTCTTGGCTTTCTGCCTTCCCCAGTACTTCATGTGGACCTGACTTAGTCCAGGAGGAGGAACCTGGTGGACCTGGAATGGTCAAGTCCACCTGAAGTCTGACAAAAAAAGGGACTCAGTCTCTCAGTCAGAAGCACAGGACAAAACTAGGGATAATCACAGAAAACAAAGTGCAAAATGGTCAATGGGTGACACCAGTTGCAGTTTTTTACCCATATACAGTAGGTTGCAGCTAGGTGCAATTTTACTTGTGTGCTTGTGTTTGGCTGTGATAGAGTTAATTTTCTTAGCAGTAGCTCATATGACACTATGTTCTGGAACAGTTTTGGAAACTGTGCTGGTAACTGTAGATAAGCAGTGCTTGCACAGGACCAAGGTCTGTTCTGCTTCTCAGCAAGATGGCTGGGAGTTAGGAGGGCAATCAGCTGAGACAGTTCTCCCCAGATAATCAAAGAGTCATAGTCATAGTATTCCATACCACATGAATTCATGCTCAAAAATATAAAGCTGGGGGAATAAGAAAGGAGGAGACATTCAGAGCAATAATTTTTGTCTTCCCAAGTAACCGTTCTGTGTGATGGAGCCCTGCCTTCCTGGAGATGGTTGAAAACCTGCCTGCCATTGGGATGCAGTGAGTGGATTGTGCAGCTTATGCTTTACTTAATACACTCAACACAAGAGTTTTCTCACTTTTATTCTTCTAAGTTGCTCATTCCACTAGGGGAGGAGTGAGTGTCTTACTGGTGCCTAGGCTTTCAGAACAGATTAACTGGGAAAATTTTTAAAGAAAAGGCAGTGTACATGAAGTGCCTGAGGTTAGAGTTCATGAGAGCAATCACTGTCACAGTTAGACATGATGAATCTGAGGTTTTTCTGTGTTATGAAAGAGGCAGTGGTTGAAAGAAGGGCACATTCTTTCTTAGAGGCAGAGGCACAGGGCAGTACTAGCTGCTCTGCCAGCATAAAAATCCCATAACTGTTTATATTAAACAGGCATCAGAGTGAAGCACACAGTTGCTAAACATCCTGGGAATCATTTGGGCCTTAAGGTTATCAAGTCCTCCTTTGAGTGTTGAAATTTGTCTTTGGAGGCCCAGACACAGCTGCTTCTTGCCTCCAGTGCCATGAAGCAGGTGTTGAGGAAAGTCCTTGCCAAGCAGCTGTGACCTTGCCTATCTCCACACCCATCGATGCAAAAGACTTTTTGCTATAGCCTTGTGAGCAAAGTAAATCACAGCTCCCTCCACTCCTGATTCCAGCTGTGGACACTGAACTGAGAGGAGCCCCATTTTGGGGCTTCCAGACAGGCTTCATCCAGGAAAGAAATCAAGACACTCTGCTATCATGGAGGCAGCACCAGCAGCAGCCTGCTCACTGTTGCCTCGGACATTGGTGGCTCTCACCCAGCACCTATCATCCTCCCATGTTTCTTCTACTCTTCTCTCGGATGAAAGACACCATCTAAAAGCAGTCTGAGAAAGCCAGATACTGTAGATGACTTTGGAAAGCATAAACAACATATGCTTATGCTAGAAAGCTTTCAATTACAAGCTCAGTATGAAACACAAGATTTAAGTGAATCTAAAAATATGAAATGGTAAAAATCCATGCAGCCCTTTAAGTTTTATGCAGTTTCTTCATGATCCACTTGTAAGCTGCATTTTCTTTGTAGTCTGATGTTCCTCTACACCGGTTCACAGGAGTTTTTATAGAGAATGGTGAAGAACAGCTCATTATGAAAAAGTTTCAGAAAAAAATGTACCCCAGAATTGCTGTAAAGCCAATGTTCAGCTAGTTTTATCCCCAGCTATATGATATTATAGAGAGAAAGCTAGACTGCTGAATCCTGTCTTTCATGTATTGTTATCACCATGAATTCATGGTGTGTTTTACAACCTGATGGTTATCTGCAAATACTCCATCCATCTTTTTAAGCTCAGTTTCAGCAGACAGCGCTAACTTTGACTGGAGGAGGGGCTGGGAGCACCACAGGGTAGGAAGGATCCCTTCTCTTCCTAACTTTTTCCCAGCTTCTTTTGTTCAGAGAAATGTGTTCTGTGCAGGCAGCTTAATAGCCACTGTCCCAGCTGGATGGGGAAACATGCCCCTGGACCAGATGTGAGCCCCTAGCACCCCAAGACAGTTTGATGTCATTCAGCACAGCTCAAGTTCAGGTGCTGGCCACCATCCTCAGCCTTGTCTGCAACATGTCCGTATCACCTGGGACTTCACACTAGGAGAACTGCTTTGCACAGTGAAAAGTGAATGTTCCTTCCCTTCTGTTTTCATTTTGCACTCCACAGGGCTGATGGTGAAATCAGACTGATGCAACAGAATTGAAGAACCACTCTTCTATAACTTGAATAGAAGATCTGATTATTAAAGATGGAAAGTAGTTAAAGTAGTGTAATTATTTCCTTGTTTCATAATAAAAGCATACTTGACTCTCCAAGACATCTTGGTGTGCTCTTGCTGTGTTATTAATGACACCCTAATACCAGAAACACATTGGCCTAACACTTTCTGAAGCAATCTAAATTAAATTTACCCAGTCTTTCTTTTGTTTTTTGTTATTATTAATATTCTTTATCTACAGGAATATAAAACACTTTGGCAGAGATGGCTCTGGAGAATGCATAATCAATTTTATAAATAAGCAGCTGGTCTGCGCAGCAAGTTGCACTCTGCATTAAACCAAAATGAATAATGAATTGCATGTACTTTGCATTGAGAAGATTGGCATTCCTCTTAGAAACTGTTTGAAGTACTTCTCATTTCTTTCATGTTCTAAAAGACAAATGAATGACTGTTGCTTAATGCATCCAAGTTTCATATACTTTACCCATGCCCAATCACCATCAGACACAGCATGTCTGGCAAGTGTGTCCCAGACATGGCCATGGTCAGGCAGAAGCAGCTTGTGAATATCAGTCTGTCCAGACTGTGTGGGGCCATCTGTCATGATAAACCTGTGTAAGTCCAAGACTGGAGCCTTGGACTGCAGCCTTGTCCTTCACTGGGCCTACAAACTAATAACCTTGGAAAAATGGTGAATATTTATGTTTATATTAAACAAAATGAGCAGAAAACCAAATTCCAGTGCCAACTTACTGATCTTGGTCATGCAGAACACCAGTTTGCTCAGGCCAAAAGGTATTCTGTTGACTTTCCAATAGCCTTTCAATCTATAATGTGATTTCTCAGGTCTCTCTGTGTAAATTATTTGATTCTCATATTTCCATTGAGAATGACCCATCCATTATGTAGCCCCCAGAATAATCTGCACTGTGATAGCTCTTATGAGGTCAGATAGGCTTCTCTACTTCAACTGAGCAGGCATGTCATATCTACATTTCTTGTAGTTCCTCACAAAGCAGAGAAAGCAAACATAAGGATAGGAAGTAAATGTGAAAATGATCACTCTCCCTCTCTAAATGCACATTCACACTCATATACTTTCTTCTGACAACAGAGAGTCTGAGTGGGTCTTGCTTCAGAGGCTGTTTTCCTTCCCCCAAGAAATGTGTTGTTCCCCTACCAAAGGCCAGAAAGTCTTTACTGAGGTTCCTAGGGGTGCCTGGTCAGAGTTCACTGACATTCACATTGCAGTTTCTTATTACTTGACATCCTTGCAGAAGAAGAAGAAGGTAACTAGAGCTAGCACAAAGATGTCTTTGGATTTTGATGTTTTTTCTGATGGAGCTGATTGCATTAGTACCTGGTAGTACACCCATGGAAGCATATAGACATACTACCAGGCCCCATGCTCTGTGCAGTGCATGCTACAAGAATTCATCAGGCAGCCCCAAGTTTCATGACATTACTGTTGGCTTGCTACATCTCCGCACCATTTAATGTGTTCAGCAAAACACATCTGCATTTATTTTAACAAACTATCGCTTTTTGGGGCACATTGATCTTCTCATGGAAGAAATGTAAAATTAAATGCTACACCCAACAGTTCTATAATATCACTATTCACATTATGACTTCACTTTTTCCAGTTTGTGTGATGTAATAAAGTTAGTGAAGAGCTGGAGCATCACATCTGTGTATAAAACAAAGAAAACCAAGTAGAAAGATCTAGTCTTGTTTCCAACATGGGGGTAATAGATGGCAACACTGTGGAACAGCAATGCCTTTTCCAGGTCTTCCCAATACTTGAGCATTAATCTAGTAATGTATTTAATGATCTGACCTGTTGCAAAAGCTGGCAAGGCCCTGCTGGGAAACAGAGCTTTTTGATACTGACATACTGCAGGTGTAATCCTAAGCAAGCACAGCAGCTGTTCTAATGGCAATTCCCAAACTGTGAACGACCATTGCTACCAAACTGTCTACCAGTTGGCCACCACCCTGGGTGGCATGGCCAAAGAGGGATAAGTTTTTTTGCACTGAGTATCCCTTCTCTTCCTCCTGTTGCCTTAGGTATGAAGACAAGAGACATGGGGACCAGACATGGGGTTTAGCATTTGCTTTTTTCATAAGGCAGCGTAGTTCTGCAAGTTCAAGACAACACTTGGATCTCACCTGTCCCATTGTACTGAGAGCAACACAGCAGAGCTCATCACCCTGGTAGCCCCTTCAGCTTTGATTATTCAGTGCTTGTCTTCTATTCTTTGATCACCTGCCAATCTTTTAAGATTCAGACTTCACAAAAATTTCATTAAGCACTTTGGTTTTTAATTTCTAAGCAAACTTCTATGCCTGCTAAGTAATTGTTCTTAAAATACATTTTTAAAGGAAGCAGTAGACAGGACCCAATCTGTTGATAAGGCTTCAAGATTTTTCTTCATGTAGGAAGCTTGCTTTTCCTCAGAAGTAGTACCAGAGTCTCATTACTGAGCCTGTTGTTGCTGTGTTTTCTACTGAGCCTCTAGAGAAATGGTACATAATCTAGGATTGAAGAGGATGTTTTGGAACTTAAATGACACTGACAGTGCATATGCTGCTGCATCTTCCATTTTGAAAGCACGGTTGTTTTCCCAAGAGACAAAGACCAGTATTTCAGAAAACACATTTCCGAGGCTCATTATTTTTCTGCTGGTTTTGAGAATATGCAGTACACTGTAGCATGTCAAGTGGAATAATTTCAGGAGTCTGACATGCTGTGCCATTCAAATTGGGTCATATGCCAGCAGCTTGGCTGAAGCAGCCCTACCAGAGGCTAGTAAGCAATGGCAGCACCTCACTGTACTAGAGAGGTGAGTTGAAGTTCTCAGAAGGATGGACAGAATCATTTAATGGCTGGGGGTGCCTAGGTGATTGGCAAGTCCTTCTGATTAGAATGGCCTCCTGCATAGTTTTTATTCCTCTTTCTTACAAGGATCCTGAATAACTGGCACTATTATTTATTTAGTGGACAAACTCATAAAAGCTAATAAGAGGCATCAAAAGGACCCAAAAAGTAACACCGGACTTACCTTAGAGTCTGAAAATAGCTGCTTTTTCATCATTCTTTCTAACAGTTGTGTTGTGAATTGGAGTTTGTAGCTCCCTTCCTGTTCTCCAACTACTCAAAAGCAACTACTCAAACAAGGTAAAAAGTTGTTACATTTTCAGCCATTTGAGTTGTTTACTGCTTTTACTTGTTTTGAAGTACTTGATTTTGACATGTGCCTGTGGTTGTTCATTTGCCAATTTACATGAATTCTGGGGAGCAAAGAACAGCCACCAACTTTCAAAGGTCTGGATATTTCTAAAATAGAACTTTATAAGCATATGAAACAGCCTGTGAACAGACAGTTCAGGCACAAATGGAACTTTAAAGAAAAAAGTCTGGTGGTGGTAAGCAATCTGCAGAGGCAAGCAGGGTGCGAGAGCTATAGGGTGCTTTGTTAAGAGCTGCCTCAATCCAAAATTCCACCTGCAAAGCTGAGCTGTGTTACAGGCACAGCAGGGCAGAGCAAAGGAAAACACACCCTTGGCACCCTGCTCTCCAAGGTCACAGACATATTTTACACTAAGACCATCAACAATCTCCTACTTAGGCTGGAGAAAAACTCCTGACTATCTTGCCTGTGCATGCAGGGGGTTAGTTGTACTCTGCTCATCTTGCTGGGTGGAATTTTATATTACCTGTGATAAAAGCCAGAGGAAAATATTCCAGCAGCATGAGAAATGGGAACATTATGACATGGACCTAACATCCCATCTCCTCAAGAAGACATCTGCATGCTTTTGTTAGTACTTAGATCTTCTCCTGAGAATTCTGCCTGTATCCACTGCAAAATCCTTTCTTCCCTAATCAGCAAGAGGTCTAACCAGTTGCAAGTAGAAATTAATCTTTTGTATTACTAAAGTGCTTTCTGGTGGGATGTCATTCACGCACTTTTTTTTTAAGGTGGCAATCACCAGCTTACATGGTTGTGAGAAGAAAAAAAGCAACAAAATGAAAGTGAAACCCTATTTCAATTTTTAGTCTTTACCAACAAGTTCTTTATTTTTCCTTAGACCGGGCTAGACAAGGCACTAAGCAACGTTGCCTAGTGGGAGGTGTGGCTGCCTATGGTGGGGGAGTTAGAACTAGATGATCTTTAAGGTCCCTCCCAAACCATTCTATGATTGTTAATTTTTTTTATTAAAAAATGGGACTAATCATCAAGTCAGCATCTGCTACTTAAGATTTAAACAGAGATTATTCCACAATTTAGTGAAATCCGCACAATCAGTCTTCAAACAGAGGGAGAATATAAGACAATGTAGTTTTTTCAGCTCTCATTAGAGCTACAATCACAAGAGACATACATGACAAACCACATCCTAACTGCATTGCCCAAGGGATTTACATTTGGTTTCTGTGCAAGTATTACTCAATCAGCCAATTTTTCTTCTGTGAGCATCCTATAGGCAAGGAAAGCCAGGAGGGATGGGATGCCAGAGGTGTTGCAGCTGTTCCTTTCCTTCCCTTCCCATAACTCTTTCTTTACCCCTTGTCATTGCATGCATACTGGATTTTCCTTTTACTGATTGTATATAGTAAGCAGCATATCGCATTGCTTTCTGTTAGGTGAGTGACTACTGGAGTTGCAAAGAAAGGCGATGAAGTTTCATTGGGGTAGATGGACTGGAGAGGGGGGTAGATATTAGCACTAGAGCACATCCACTTGAAGCTCAGACCTTCTCATAGCCTGCAATGGAAGAAGTCTGGAAGCACCTGTGCAATGCTGCACAGGTGTCCCACCCAGCTTCCCTAAATCCTCCCCTTCTCAGCTGCCTCTGTGCCTGTCCTAGTGTTATAAAAAAAGTACATGAACACTTTGTAGAAAATATTATTCAAGTCTTCAAACCCAACATTTTGCCTACTCTTATTTGCCAAAATGTAGCCACTCTCAGAAAGAGATTTTAGTCTCCAAGATTCTTTATTTTATATGCATTTTTTATTAAGCTCTTTTTCAGTCTCTGCTACAATGCTTGAGCCCTATGACAACTTATTATTTCTGTCTGGGAGAAATCCCACTCACACAGGGCATGCTGTCTTCTTGCTACATACCCAGTTTTAAAATCAGGCACAGGGGAAATCATTAACAGAGGTGACCAAGAGGAGACATACCTTCTTTAATATCCTACTGTCCATTTTAAATCAAGCTTACATGATTGGACTGTGCTTCAGTGTCACTGGACATGGACAGTGCAAATAGATATTTGTATATATTTATTAAATAAAATTTTGCTTAATTAAGCTAGACATGAACATCACTGTTACTAGCAGCAGCCAACCAAACAACAAAGCTACTGGACTAGCAGCACACACCAATTAAAGGCAACAGATGGAAGAGCCCTTACCTTGGGTTAACATCCACCATGGATAATGTATTAAAATTCCTTTTGAGTACTTGTGGCACTTGCTGTATTCATAGAATCATAAAATAGTTTGGGTTGGAAGGGACCTTAAAAATCATCTTGTTCCAACTGCCTGCCATAGACAGGGACACCTCCCCTGGCCTTAAACACCTCCAGAGAGGGGACATCCTCAACCTTCCTGGGCAACTATCCCCACCATAAAGAACTTCTTTCTTATACCTAGCCTGATTCTACCCTCTTTCAATTTACATTCATTACTTCTAGTCCTTCTATCACATATCCTATTAAAAAGTCCTACCCTAGCCTTTCTGTAGGCCCCCTTCAGGTGCTACATAACTAGTTTCATAAGCTACTATGAGGTCCCCCCTGAGCCTTCTCTTCACCAAGCTGAACAACCTCAACTCCTTCAGCCTGTCTTCATAATTTTCATTCATTATGAAAATTGTCATGTCCTTGTGTTCATGGTTTAAGGTCCTGGACAATTAGAATACACCCATCAACACCATTGTACAACATACACCTGAACTATAAAGAAATCAAAAAATAAATTGGAACAATCTCCTTAGATAGAATATTAATATGTGTACAGTTTGGAAATTTTAAAAGAACACATCAGTCTTAAAACTTTTGCACTGAGAACACAAAGTAGGAAAAAAAATATCATGGCCTTCCTGACAGATTTTCAGCTGCCACATAGAAGAAACATTAGTTTGGTTTGTATACAGACCAAGATATGTCTTTAAAAATAAATATTGTTAAACACCTTACTATTATTCTTTGACTTTTGCTTCTTAATCTGCTGCTTTGATTAATAGGTCCTTCCCCAATTCATCCTCTTTTTTTTTTTTTTTGTGCTATTATTGACTTTCATCTTAAGAAGTTACTCTTGTCCAGCCCTGGCCAGTTTCCTTCATTAGGGTTTGATCCACCATCATTAAACCATTGATCAAAAATAGAAGAGAATAGTTAAATCTGTTCTGTAGATAATGTATTTCTGCTACATACACATTGCACAGACTGTGTCAATAAATGTTGTTTTCCATTGTCTTGAACATGTTTTCCCTGAAAGTTATACCAAATCTGTAGCATTGGGGCTGTCATGGTGGACAGTGCAGAGGGCACAACCTTCATTGCTATTCTGCATGATTAGAACACTGAGGTGTCTCCTCCTGCAAGCCCAGATGAATGGCCATATAATCATTCACCCTCTACAAGTTAAGTGGATGCAGAGGAGAAACTCGTGAATGAAGAGGTCCTGTAGTCTTACTTAGGTATTTTGAGACCTAAGTCTCAAAAATAATGTCTCAACAACAATGCCTTTTCCTTTGTTATTTTTTAAAATGTTTTTTTATATGATTTCATGCAACAACAGAAGTAACTATATCTTTTACATGAAAATCAATTTCAGATCCTTTAAAACAGAACTCTTCAGTGTTCAGGGCTTGACTCATATTTGTAAGGGTTGTAATGCCCAGTGAGAAAATCAGAGCAATACTTTGTAATGCAAAGAGGAAAAATTACTCTTTTGTCTGATGTTTCTTCCTTAAGGACCAGTCCTCTTTCTCCTCTTTGCAGCAAACTTACAGCAAAATATACTGATATTTCAGGGTGCTGCACCACTAGAAAATGCTAATATCTACCATGTACTCATTTCTGTAGGAAGAAAATGATGGAGCATGCAAAAGTCTTGAGGTGTGATTATAAGGTGTGTCTATAAATGTGTGCTGCACTTCAGAAGTACTGAGAGAAATTAAGCTTCCTCTCAACTCCAGTGTACTGCAGAATCATATTTCCCACCTACACCTAAAGGTCTTTCTGAAACACTGCCGGTAACAGCAAAGACTACAGATAATTGAACTGACAAAGATTCTGGCTAACAAATGGCTGGTTTTCCTTGAACTTTTGCTATATCATGAAAGCAGTAATGTAACAACCAGAATGAGTGAGGAAAAAGAACTCAAGAAATTCTTGTTGCTTGCATTGTAAGTATGAATCATCTTGAATGTACTAAATTATTCTATTCACCCACGTTCCGCTGAATCTGTACTTATGGGCACTGATGAGCAACTTAGAAAAAGAAAAAACATTTGAGCGTTCAGGCATAAAATTCCATCTCTCAAAAGTGCAAATTATCACAGTCAATTTATCTGAAAAGTTAACATAAAAAAATGTAAAACTTATGTACTTCAAAAAACTATTCTGTCAGCTTCATCTGAACTCAAAGCAATTGTAGTTTTGTCCTATGTAAATCATGTAATCCCAATTCCTGCCAGGATATTTTTGTCCCCTGTAGAAACTCACACTAATTCAAGACAAGAATTTGATTTACAGCTTTTAATAGTTTTTTTGGTTGTTTTTTTTTTTCTATCTGAGTTTAAAAGGGTTAGAATCCCTGAATATCTGTTGGGAGGGGAAAAACAAAACAAAACAAAACCTAAACAAAAGCCTACTTTAAGAGATGTGCCGCCTGTGAAAACCACATGTGTAAGCCACATTCCTGCTTTGATGGTCTGCTCATGGGCACAGTAAAGTGAGACTTCCCATGTGATTTAGAACTGCAGAAGGCAGACCTCTGTATCAACCCCCCTATGATCACTCAGTGGCAGGAAAAGGAG
The DNA here is from genome assembly GCA_013400935.1 of Turnix velox. Taxonomy (NCBI): domain Eukaryota; kingdom Metazoa; phylum Chordata; class Aves; order Charadriiformes; family Turnicidae; genus Turnix; species Turnix velox. Next base: position 25,931 of record VZTY01017669.1, read on the forward strand.
AGTCCACAGTTCTGGATTTGCCCACCACTGCTTCTTTGCTCCGACCTGCCTTGAGAAGCTTGTACCAGCATGTATACTGACAATTTCCAGAATAAAGGGATATTAGCACTAGATGCTAATGAAAAAACCCAATATTACACATATGAAAATCAGAATCACCAAGTTGGAAGGGACCCTCAAAGGTCACCTAGTCCAATCCCCCTGCAGTAAGCGGGGACATCCTGCACTAAATCAGATTGCTCAGAGCATCTTCAAGCCTGGCTTTGAATGTCTCCAGGGATTGGGCCTCCACCACCTCCCTGGGTAACCTGTTCCAGTTTCTCACCACCCTCCTTGTGAAGAATTTCTTTCTAATGTCTAATCTAAACCTGTCCTGGTCTAGCTAAAACCACCTTGTCCTAGCACTACATGCTCTGATGAACAGTCCCTCCCCATCTTTCCTGCAGGCCCCATTCATATACTGGTAAGCCACTGTAAAGTCTCCCGAGAACATGACACATTACTCTGGGAGGCATCTCAAAAGACAGAATCACCTCCCTCCATCTCCTGGCCAAGGCTCTTCTGATACAGCCCAGGATATGGTTGGCCTCTGGCCTGCAGGTGCACACCACCAGCTCATGTCCAGCTTTTCATCCATCAGTACCCCCCAAGTCCTTTTTCAAAAAGCTGCTCTCTATCACTTCACCTCCCAGTCTGTATTGATAATGAAGATTGGCCTGGCTCAGGAGCAGCACCCTGCTTGTTGAACCTCATCAGGTTTCCACAGGCCCACATCTCCAGCCTGTCCAGATCCCTCTGGTTGACCACTAGCTTTTCAACTGTACCACTCAGCTTAGTATCATCTGCAAACTTGCTTGGTGTGCACTGAACTCCTCCATCTATATCATCATGAGATACTAAGCACTGGTTCCAGCACAGATCCCTGAGGGACATTGCCTTTCACACTTCTCCGTCTGGACATCAAACCATTGACAGCTACCCTCTGGATGCAACCACACAGACAGTTCCTTAACCACCAAAGAATCCACCCATCAAATCCATATCTCTCCAACTTAGAGAGAAGAATATTGTGAGGAACCATGTCAGAGGCCCCAGAGAAGTCCAGACAGATGATATCGTCCATCTTCCCCTGCCCACTCATGTAGTCATTACATTGTAGAAAGCCACTAGGTTGGTGAGGCAGGACTTACCCTTGGTGAAGCCATACTGGTTGTCTCAAATCACTTCTCTGTCCTCCACGTGCTTCTTGGAGAATTTGCTTCAAGATCTTCCCAGGCACAAAGGTTAGGCTGACAGATGAATAGCTCCTGGCATCCTCCTTTCTACCCTTTTTGAAAAGGGGCATGATGTTCACATTCTTCCAATCACCAGGGACTTTGCCTGACCATCATGATTTCTCAGATATCATAGACAGTGACTTAGCAACTACATCAGCTAGTTCCCTCAGGACTCTAAGATGTGTCTCATCAAGTCACATGAACTTCTGGACATTCAGATTCCTTGGATGGTCCCAAACCTTGTCTTCACTGATGGCAGGTGGGACTTTCTCCCCATCTCCATCTTGTGTTCCTTTGACTTGGGAGGCCCAATGAGAGTGCTTATCAGTGAAGACTGGGGCAAAAAAGTTGCTGAGTACCACAGCCTTCTCCTTAAGTGTTCTTGTGAGTTCACCATTCTCACTCATCAGTGGGGGTACACTTTTTTTAAGCTTCCTTTTCTGTTTAATGTACCTGTAGAAGCCCTTCTTTTATTTTTGGCATCTTCTGCCACATTGGCCTTCCTTACTTCCTTATATATGCAGACAGCATCTCTGCAGTCTTATCAAGAAACCTGACTCCTGCGGGAGCTACCTGTGCAGGTCCTTGTTGCTTTTTAGTTTGTCCTGCAGATTGCAACTCAGCAACCCCAATCACTTCCCTTTCTTGCTGGACTTCTTGTACCTGGGGATGGAGAGCTCTTGCACTCTAAGGAAAGCATCCTTAATTTTCTGTCAGATCTTTTTCACCCCCTTAACCCAACAACCTTTTCCCAAGGAGTTTTACTGAGTAGCTCCTTGAAGAGCTGGAGGTTTTCTTTCACGAAGTTCAGGGTCCTGACTGTATTTCTTGGCTGACACTTTCCTCAGAACCGTGCACTCCACTAACATGTGGTCACTTCCCAGACTGCCTCCAATCTTGACATCCATGATGAATTTGCGGACATTGGTGATTATCAGATCCAGCATGGCATCCTCTTGTGTAGAGTTTCTATTTTCTGCCTTTGGAAGTTCTCACTGAGGGCACTCTAGGAACCTCCTGGATTGCTTACCCCTCATTATGTTGCTCTTCTAGCAGATGTCAGGGTGATTGGAATCCAGACTCCAGATGCAGGTTTCAGTGATGGCCACTATGTCATAGCTTTCCAGCAGCATGGTAGCTTACAGTTCTTCCTGTCTATTGCCTATTTTTCATGCATCTTATTGAGGCACTTCAGCTGGGCTGCTGACTGCATCACCTTCTTAGAGGGGTGCCTGTTGAGGTGTTATGCAGATGCTTTACTTTTAACTCTGACTATCTCAGGAGACCCTAGCACATCTCCACTAGACTGGGATAGTGACGCAGTGTACTCAGCATGCCTCAGAGCAATTGGTTAAGGTCTCTTGCTAGAACCTCATCCCTCAAACTCATGATCCTAGTGTCTCCCTGACAGTTGCTCCTGTCTTGTCTCAGGTAGAGTCTTACTCTACCAGTCTATTTTTGCATCTTCCTCCCTAATGTTCCTCAGTCTTTCCCTCTCTTCATGCAGCCCCACCACGACGCCAAGCAGATTGTTAACCTACTCACAACACAGGCAGCCACCCTCAGAATTGCCCAAGATTTCCATTGAGAGCTTTCAGTTCTCCCCAAAGCCTCTTACCCAGACTATGCATTTCCACATAGCTGCTGTACACCACTGATAAGGGCAGCAGTCCTTCCCCAGAAATACACAGAAGTACTCTGGGCAAATCCATTGCCTGTCTTACAAGACACGTAGTCAGAACTGGTTTTCATTAAAAATATATTTCTCTGCCAATAGTTTCCCCTGTAAGAGAAGGTGTTCTAACTGCATTTACAGTCAGTTTAAATTTTAGCTCTGCAACTCAGTGAGAAACCCTATGGAGGATTTAGGAACAAGATTTTAAAAGTAAAAATGAGAAAGGATCCCAGTAGTTCCCACTAATCCCACCAATGAGATTAGCATCCCACTAGTTCACATGGGAAAAGAAATTCCTGTTTTGGGTGCAGTGAAGTGCTAAGTCAAGTGGAACCAAGGAAGGTAAGAAGGCTGGATGAGGTGATATACCTGTACAGAAGCACAGTCTCTTAGTCAAAGAATAGATATTATTTCTGTTTAATATTGTGATGCTATCTTTTCAATGTCTATAATACATCTTTAGTACTTTGCAAAGACACCAGTTTCTGTGAATCTTTGCTGCCCTGTGTCTTTGCTGTCCCTTATTCTAGCTGTACCAGTGCTACAGGTGTTAGGACTGGGTAAAAATATGATGGAAGGGCAGGATGATTTACCAGTGTAGGAGATCAATATCCTATTTCAGAAGTTGTAATTTTATATTCAGGAGATATGGCTAAGATAGGAGATAAAGAGGCCCTCATTCATCTGAAGATATGATAAAGTTGGTGTATGCAGGTATTCTTTTGCTTTGTCTCTTTATACCATTATTTGATTGAGATACCTGACAGTTGCGCTGCACAGGATGTTTACAAAAATATTCCTGCCCAATTTTTCTTCCTCTTTATGAAGTACTACCACCTTCTCTGACTGTAATGGAAGTCTTCGGCTTTTGTTTTCCATTGATCCCAGAATGTAAAGGAACAGTAAAACAGCTTCTTTTCTGCATTTGCATTATCTAACAACACATAACTGAAGTGTTGAGTTAGGATTTCAGGTACAATTTGTAGCCTAGGGTTTGTCACATCAGTTAGGAACTTGCTGCATCAAAAAATTTCAAAAACTACCGCTGTAAATTTATCTTCAAATGAAAACTGTTCCATCATTAGTCTGCTGAAGACTGCTACACAGGGAAGCTGTACAGAAGGATTGCTGCAGTGAATGTCATCCCAATGTAGCCTTCAGTGACAGACAGCATCACAGCTGCTAAGGTGCAGTTTAACTTCAAACAACGAACTTTTTGATAGTGTGCTGACTGGAACATTCGGAAGAACAGAAATTCCACTGGGGAAAGCTATTTTTGTATGCACATTCTGTGACTTGAAACCATGGAGTAAGTGTGCTGGGAAGTAGATGAAAAAAAGAGCTTATTCTGTAACATGCTGTACGAAGTAGAGGACAATAACATTTGACACCAAGTCCTAAGTCTGGACACCTTTTCTGAAGGTTTTGTTTTAGGGGGAAGTGGGAAAGAAGCTAGACAAAAATATCAGGATTATTCATTGAACCATGGGATTCAGTCATGCTTGCTACATATGCAAGGATCAGCTTCTTTTTCCATTCCTCATAAAAATACAAAAATAATTAAGAAATCCTACAAATTTCCTTGTTAATTAGCTCTACTAATGACAGCCTGGCTACCCCTTCAAAACCAGGGGTACTCTCACTGTAAAAGGAGGTTCATATCACAGGTAATTACAGGGGAGGTTATTACAGGGATTGGATGAGAGAATCCATATCCTCAAAAAGGTCTCAAGCCCACCCAAAAAATTAAGGTGTTTCACCTCTGATAACGCAAGACATTTTTCCTGGAACTGCTGTGTTGTTCTTAGGCTGAAATGATCAAAATCATTATAAAATAAATTATAATTAATTGAGTAATAAAGTTTTTATCTGCATTTTTGTACCCGCGTTTTGGTTTTTAATGCTTTTATCTCTTTCATTTCCTCTATTCCTGATGACAATGCATCCATGAGCCCAGCATCTGGATGATGGGAGGCAGCAACTAGCAGCAGGGCCACTGCTCTCCATGCTCTCCATCCCAGGAGAAAATCCGGCATACCAGAGGGAACTGAAAAAAGCATCTGACAAGGCAAGATACCATCAACAAGCTGATGAATGGCAGGCATAAGGTGGGCCACATGCTGCAGCTGCATGAAGCCACAAGGCCCCCTGGAAATGTCTGTGCTGCTGTTTTAGGCACAAAGAATTGCCTCCTTTAATTAGCTTTGAAGGTGATTTTTTTTGTTGGCATCCTTCACTGCACACCAGGTCTTGGTCTGAGGGAATGGGACAATAACTTACTACTCCCACTGATGCAGGCCACCTCTGCTTCTGCACCCACATATCAGCCTTTTTTTTAAACTTATCCATCCTTTCATGGAATGCGAAATCTTAATTTCAGTTTCTTCACAAAAAATCTGCTTACTGAAATACAGATGCCACTCAGATACCACTCATTTGATTTGAAATTTAAATGTAGAAATCTCTTAGTGCCAAGTGCCAACGCTCCACTGAAACTCCACAGTTACAACATTCATTTCATTATTTTCAGAGTAAGGAAGATTTAAAGAGTTGTCTGTCCAACAAACCCATCTCCACCTGGGGATGTAGACACCTCTGTTCAGGGAAAAGCTTTGGAGCTGCTGCTGGTTAAGATGCATTGTCTGTACTTCTTTCTTCTCCTTCAAGTCTTGGAGTGGCCATGGGCAGAAGAGAGCAGCATGGACAGGCACAGCATGGGATGCAGCACATGCCTGTGCTCTCTGCCTCCTTTGGGAACACAGTGAAGGAACAGCTTTTCTGGTAGCTGGCTGTGGAGAAATTTTCTGGCATGGGAAAAACAGATGTTTGGGAAAGAAAAGGAGATAGTGGAGCAGCAGAGGAGAAGATTTAAGAACATGAGGCCTTCAAAACATTCCAGGACTGAACCCAACAAAGGAAAGGCAGAGGAAGACAGTGATACTTGAATTAAAATCCAAAGAAATAAATATATAATGCAGTGATTGCCAAATCAACAGATTAAAGAAATGCTTTCATCTCTGCCTGTGCAGCAGTGGTGGACCAACGACTGTCCCTTATCCCCAACTGAGGCCAATATATGAGGATTAATATGATGCTTACATTTTGCTTCTCTTTACTATTTCTAAAAAAATATGTACTTTTTCCAACCAAAACTTTTAAAATCTACTTTTCTGATCCAGAATTTGTTTTCAGGGACCTCATAAGGAAATTAAATATTGCGAGTTGCTCTACTGTACAGTATAATTGATAATGGGGACATTATATGAAATGAAAGACAAATAATATGCCTCTGTCCAGTCTCTCATGTCTTCTACTTTTCCTGAGAGATTACTTTTGTTCTCACAAAATACCTGTATCTCACACATGCCTGAGTGCTCATAAATAGGGTGATAGATAGACTTTACAAGAGCAGTAATAGATGTGTGCTGTTTATCTTATATTTTCATTGCTTGCAGCAAAAAACTTCTTACACATGACAGCTCAATGATTTCTTCCTTCCTCCTCTTGATGACGTTCATCACAAGACTGTTTCTGATGAGGATGGTATGATCTCCCTCCTATACCTGTGGAGACTTATTTGTCTGGTACATAAATGTACATTGCATTGACTTGACGAAGTGTTCTGAGGCAAGGTGAGAATAACCAAACTGAAATCAATGCAATACATTTATCTACATTTTTTTTAAGACCAACCAGACCAATGGCAAAATGACAGAATGTCAATAAATAGATTTTGTACTTTCATGTGTGGTTATTTTAAATAAAAACCCCAGACTTTCATTTTCCATAAGCATCAAAAAATAGGCAGCCCTGAGAGATGCACAGTGGGAGGACAGCATCTTCCAAATGTCACCTGGGTCTGACACTAGAGATAGTGTCAGACATGTCATTTCCATGTCTAAATTAAGCTGCTCTAGTCTAGTCATGGAAACAGCCAAGAGAGCAGTTGCTCTCTGACACCAGCTGACACAAGTTGATGCCAGCTTCTTGCTCTCCACTGAGCAGACAAGGTGCCTACGGAGAGGCCATTTGGACAATTTAGCAACCTAAACAGTCAATTCAGAGACAGCAAGCAGTAGAAGACCTGATCCTTTATGCAATTTTCTGCTCACCATTACAAAAAAACACTTATATGGAGGTCCATTGGTTCAAAGAATTCCTCTTACTATGCATAAATCAGTACCACAAAACTAAACTTCTGATTTATTTTAAGCACCAAAGAACAAAAATGTCAAAGAAGCAGAAAATAGCAGAGAGAGAATCCTGAATCTCTGCCCATAGTCTGAAAAACTGATTTATGCATCTATATGTCTGTAACCTCTGAAATGACCTGTTGTAATGTAATTAGGACAACAATGAATAGGGACATCTGCTATAAAATAAAATATTCAGAAATTAAACAAAAAAAAACCCATCATGACATTGCGTTCACGATGACTTTTAGGAGCAATAGACATGATTTTTCATAATGTTAGGCACAGATCTCATAACTCTATAACAGAATATTATGTATCTTTAAAAGGAAGCCTTTATTCATTCGTTGCTTGCATGATACTCTGGATGAACATGACCAGTCATTTCTTGTAGAAAATCCTAATGTAATCTACTACAACTCCTATAGGACCAACACCATATTTTACATGTTGAAAGAAACCTCATTAGTCTCACTTTATGGTTGTGAATATGAAGATTACAGAGTTTGCCCAGAAAAACATAACTGAAAATAATATTGAGCTAAAGAAGTGTCATGACCTCCATCTTGTGCAGCTATGCAGCAGTGCAGCTATGCAGCAGTGCAGCAGTGCATCCTGCTCTTCAGGATACTTTGAAAGAGTGATGGACGTGATTTTCAACACTGAGGAAGGAGAAATTGCAGTTTCTTTTCTTTTGGAACCCTTATAATGTGAAACTTAGAGTACAGAATTTGTGTGAGTGCAGACAAAATTAACCAATCAGTACATGAGTGAAAAAAGGGGCAAGCATTCAGTCCCAGAGGAGGAAGAGTGCAGGGAAGAGTTACGCACTCTCCCATACCTAGAGAATAACTTGTTTTATACATTTGACTTTAAAAAGCAGTGAACATTTTAGTGTGCATGAATTTTTGAAGTAATTATATATAGGTTTTACAGTTTTTCTGATATCAAATTCACTTGGAATATTGCCATTCTCTTATGTCTAAAATTCCTACAAAAACTTGTAAAACTGGATCATTTATTGATAATTGAAGCTGCCATTTAGAAAGTCTATTTTACTGGTAGCACATTCTTCTTGCACACAGTATTAATGTACATATTAATGTACATTTTTCTCAGTCAAAGCAGGCAGAAAATTGGGATTCACCATGACAAATCATTAGTAAACACCTTGTTGAGTTGACTGTAGCAACAGATTATGAGAAGATTATTATACAGAGAAATGCTTCCATCATTGTGTTCAAAGTTCTAGTTTTTGTATGGGAAACAATACTGAAAGGGTGTTCTCAGTTTCATTCTGTTCCTGATGATGCTGTGCTTTCATAAATGTTTATGGATTATGCTGATGAGACCTGTGGCCCCTGCATGTTTTCCAGATGAGAGCTTAGCACTTATTTCTGCTACCTTTTATATAATTTCAGTGCTTTCCATTTGCTGGCTTTGCAGGCAAACTGTGGAACTATCACACTAAGATTCCAGAAGATTATAAAAGCATCTTGTCAAAGATTATGTTGTACATAGAATCATAGAATCATAGAATAGTTTGGGTTGGAAGAGACCTCAAAGATCATCAAGCTCCAACCCCCCTGCCATAGGCAGGGACACCTCCCACTAGACCAGGCTGCCCAGTGCCCTGTCCAGCCTAGTCTTGAACACCTCCAGAGAGGGGGCATCCACAACCTCCCTGGGCAACCTGTTCCAGTGCTTCACCACCCTCACTGTAAAGAATTTCTTCCTTATGTCTAGTCTAAATCTATCCCCCTCATATTCCTGAGGTTTTGAAAACTCTTGAGGACCAAGTTCTGCATGTGTTACTTTTGTTTGCATGTTGGCTGTTACATGGTTACTGTTTGCAGACAGAATTGCAAATTACAGATGGTAATTTGTGAGGTTCATGAGAACTGGAACTTTATTTTGCTATTTAAATTACTTAGTAAATCATATACATTTAAATATATAGAAGATTATTCATGTTGCCTGACACAGCCATATATTCTAGTCATAAAATTTTAAACTATTATATGTAAGACTACTGTATTTTGAGATATTAATAAAATAGTTCCATATGAAATTGTACTGTACAAATTTTTTATATAAATAGAACAGTCAATACACACAGTGTTGAAAAAATAGAGTTAATTTTAAGACTGCAGGGTATCATACAAACCCCCATATATCCATATAATTTACAGTGGAAATTTATTAATGTTTTTTATTCTACTTAATTTGAATGCAGTGTACATTTACATGAAAAAACCATATGTTTCCACTGCCCTCTCCTCTTAATGTTGCCATCCTACATTTCTCTCCTATATTTCTTTCCTATCAATTGCTCTCGTTCTCACTGTAAATTAGTAATAGTGCATGCAGATGCTGTGACTTACTGGTACTTGTAAAAACATACTAGATTGTGTTTAATTATTCTGATATGACATTCTGATGTCCATATATCCATCACAGAATTGGCCCAGTTTTTAAATACACAAACTTAGACACTAATTCATCTATTTAATGACTTGAGAAAAAACTCAGGTTTCAGAAGGGCACAGATATTCCTGGCCAAAGTCAGAAACCTGTCTGTCAGCTCAAATCTCTTTTTGAGGTTAAAGGACCAAAACCTTCTCCTTCCTTCTACGCACTCGGAGGTAAGGCAAAGCCATGTTATTCCATGAGTAATCTCCAAGTGAACTTGCAGACTGCTCATGAACAGGCAGCACTAGACGGAGAGGAAGCATAGGCAGTAGGGCTACAAGGACTATGTTGAATATCCACCTCATGGATCAACATTGTATGGCTGCAGCCATCAGCTTTTGGTCTGCCACACTCTGCTCCATAAGTTCTTACCTGTCTCCTTCAATAAATGCTGGTTATGAAGTGATTCTCAAACTCACTTGGGCATGGTTTGGACAGTATAGAAGCACTATATTGTAATTATTGTAATTAGAGTGTATGCACACTGCAATCCTAGTGGCTAGTGAGCATCTGTGCACAAACCACCTGCATCCAGATAATAAAGAAGAGAGAGATGTTAGGGGGGCTAAGCCAGAAGTCCCAAGTCAGGCAGCTCTCCTTATAACAGCATGACTTAAAAAAGGCTTCAGATAGAACAGGCTTGAGACTTTAAAAAAAATATTGAAATATTCTGGAAGAAAAATTGCAGCAGTAAATAGATGTAAGCTGCACTACTGTGTGGTGCCAGAGTGATTTCTATGTCTACCACTGAGATGCCATCTCACATATTAGAGTGTCTACAATGCTATCTGTCAAACTCCATAAAGACTCTGTCTTCACTTCCTTTACATCCTGCCTGAAAACTTGGAGATGACTCTACTAGTTTGCGTTCTGATTACACTGAGACAACTAACAAGCAAAGACTCCCCTTTTTAATGAAAAGCATTTTTATTTTGCAGACATTTCAATCTCACATAGTCTGTTCACCTTGCTGTACAATTCTTGTCTAATCTTACACTAGCTTACAAAGTGTTTAGGAGATAAAATGTTTTTCTTTCCTGAAAGTAGTACTTACAAAAGTCCCTAATGTTTTTTCAAATGCTATAGAATTTACTGTGCCAAAATTATAAAAGCCACAATCTTATGAGGAGCCTTTTCTTTAGAGAATTGATGGCATATGCCTAGATGTAGTGACAAATAAATGCTTTTAGAAGTAATATGTTTCTGCATTGAATAATACCACTTTGAGGAAAAAAAAAAAAAGAATACTTTCGTTCACTGACCCCAGTGGAAATACTACTTGAGAAGTTGTCTCAAAACTGGCATTATTTTCATTATTGCCAAATTACCCAACTGTTTTCTTTCCCTTCCACACTGAAGTTTTCTTACTGAGGGACAGCCTTAAATTACCTTTTGCTTCCCCTTTGTTTGGGGAAATCACTACCCGATTATATCAGGTAGGTCTTTTGAAAAAGTTAATAATGATAAAGATCATGGTTAAAGAAACATAACAAGCCCATGATGAAGACATTTAAATTCTGGAAGGCTAACACTTGAGAATCTAACACTATCCTCCTTTCATTATTTTTTTAACCAATAGAGACAAGAATGCCAGTGTTTGTAGGCACATAAGTGTCTTTGCAATGGATATATATATTAGGATTTCAAACTGCAATTTCACAAGATCTTTCATCAAGTTCTACTATTCTAAGTTTTACTCTGATGTTCTACAAAATTAGTCATCATCTCATACATCAGTTTGTACAGAGCACAAAAGAATTAGTGATTTAGGGAAACAGACAAAGGCTTGGCAAGTTCTTTTCTCTCTCAATGCTCCATCTCAGAAAATAAAAAGGTAATTTTCCTCTAAGTAAGGATGTGTGTCATGTAACAGCAACTGGAGATTGAAAGTACAATTTTGAAAAATCAGATTTTCATCAAAACTTAATTTGTGTTATACTTGAGGACATAAATACATTAAATAAATAAATTTATAAATAAATTAATAAGAACAACAGCTAAAAGCTGTATGAGACCAGTTCTAAGCATAGCCAATGGGAATATATACATTCATTTTTAAAGAAGGCTTTTTTGTTAACATGACGTAACAACAGATCTTAACATTTCAAGAAGCTCATCAATATTTAATGTATTTTCATTAGGGTATTGACAGCCCTGAAGGGATTTCTAATTTCCTGAGCTTTAATACTTTACATTGCGCATAGGTGTGGTCTCAGTTTTGAAGGCAGGTTATTATATGAAAAAAACTTCATTCAGCTCTTGTACTTAAGCTCAGATCTGTGCTAAGAACTTGGAGGTGCACAAGTTCATGGGATCTGATGAGATCCACCCAAGGGTCCTTAAGGAACTGGCAGATTAAGTTGCCAAAACACTGTCCATCATATTTGAAGGGTAGTGGCAGGCTGATGAAGTTTCCACTGACTGAAAAAGGGGGAACAAAGCATCCATTTTTAAAAAGGGAAAAAAAGAAGATTCAAGAAACTAAAGGCCAGTCAGTCTCACCTCTGTGCCTGGCAAAATCATGGAGCAGATCCTCCTGAAGGTGCTGCAAAAAACACATGGATGATACTGAGGTGATTTGAAGTAGCCAGTATGCGTTCACCAGGGGCAAGTCATGCCTGACCAATTTGGTGGCCTTCTATGATGGACTCACAGCATCAGTGAATCAAGGAAAAGCAACTGACATCATCTGCTTGGACTTGTGCTAAGCATTTGACACTGTCCCACATGACATCTTGGTCTCCAAA
>VZTY01017669.1:38350-57241 GCA_013400935.1 Turnix velox
ATGGACTACTCACTGGATAAGGAGATGGTTGAATGGTGGCACTCAAAAGCTGCAGTCAATGGCTCATTGTTGAGGTGGAAACCAGTGACAAATCAGTACTGGGACCAGTGCCATATAGAATCTTTATTGGAGACATGGACAGTGGGATTGAGTGCAACCTCAGCAAATTTTCAGATTACACCAAGCTGTGTGGTGCAGTTGATACACTCGAAGGAAGGGATGCCATCCAGTGGGACCTTGACAGGCTTGAGAGGTGGGCCCATGCCAACCTCATGAAGTTCAACAAGGCCAAGTGCAAGGTCCTGCACCTGGGCTGGGGCAACTCCAAGCACAGATACAGGCTGGGAGGAGAGTGGCTTGAGTGCAGCCCTGAAGAGATGGATTTGAGGGTGTCAGGCTTCAGGAGTTGGGACTGTTCAGCCTGGAGAGGAGAAGGCTCAGGGGGGACCTCATAGTAGCTTATCAATACCTAAAGGAGGCCTACAGAAAGAAAGGCATGAGTTGGACTTTTTAATAGGATATCTGATGGAAGAACGAGGAATAAAGGACCTAAGTTGGAAGAGGGTAGATTTGGGCTAGATACAAGAAAGAAATCTTTTACGACGAGGCTGGTGAGACACTGGAACAGGTTGCCCAGAGAGGTTATGGACGTCCCCTCTCTGGAGGTGTTTAATGCCAGGCTGGACAAGGCACTGAGCAACCTGATATAGTGGGAGGTGCCCCTGCCCATGGCAAGGGGGTTGGAACTAGGTGATCCTTTCCAACCCGAATCATTCTGTGATTCTGATTATCTTTCATTATCCATTGAGTGCTGAAATGATGCTGCAAAATCAGTGGAAACCTGGAAGTGATCAGCACTGACATGCCACGTTTTCATTTTCCTTTAGGTAACACTGCCTAAATACCTTTCTGACATGCTGCTACCCTGCATTATAGTATGTTCCCCAGATGCATCTGCTCTTGTGCTGTGGAAGAGCTGGTACTAGCTACCACTCCCCAGTGTGCTCCAAACCTCAGTAAACATCAACCAGAATGTTAATGCAACTTAGCTGATTGTAGTACCGTAATGATAACTTCAAAATGCTGCTGGTGGATTCAGGGAAAGAATATAGTCATCTGCCTTGGATGTGGGATGTCATGCATAGGAAAGGATAGAAAATGAACACTTCATAATGATACTAGCATCCCAAGGCAGAACCCTCTAAAGCAGAAGACAAAACAACTTATATCTGTTCAAAAATAGAAGTTTAATATATGCTAATTCTGAAAACTGAATATACAGAAATTGCTCTGTATGCTCAGTGCTTGAATTGCATAGAGAAAAATCTTCTCTCTGCAATACAGAAGGAGAAATTACTATCTTCAGGCACTTTCACACAAACACACACTGACTATTCTAGCAATATTATGCCTCTGCTTGCTGTTATTCATCAAAACATTTCTAGTAGTAGTACAGAAAATATGTTTCCAAAAATGAAATTATGCTTCTTTCTTTTGATTAGATATGCTAGTCAGCTCCAAGAGTGAAACAGTCTGAAAGCTGTGATATTTCAAGGCAGAGAGCCTTCTGCAGGTGATTTGTAGCCCACAAATATAGAACTAGATTACATTCAAAAACCTGGAGGGCACATAGACATCCTATCTGTGTCACCAGTGCCAAGCACACACGCACACAGAGTTTTGATTGTGTTGCAGCGATCAGGCTCCATGGCCCCCTAAGAGCTGAGAGAGTGCTCACAAAGCATGACTGTGCTGCATCCTCCTCTTTTGTCCTTTCCCCCTCTGTTTTTTGTTGGTAAGGCAGGTCATTTACATTCACTGAGAAAACCACACTTTCTGTGCTTCTATTTATTTTCCTTCTGTTGTCCTCTTCCAGAAGGAAACAGCATGAAGTGAAAGGACTCAAAGAGTTTTTACTCACCAAAAGTTTAAAATTCCAGTGATTTTGAAGTTTGTTTAATGAGTTCCAAGCAGGATTCTTTCTCACAGAGAGGAAGTGACCTGAAGCAGGACCATGGCTATCATGCTGCCAACAAACTCTGCTGAAAATTACCTGTTTTCCATTGCTTCTCTGTTTAAATGATGCTACTCAGTCACTTCCCAAATTTTCACCATTCAGTAGTAACCTCTTTATGTAGGCTTCAGTATTTTTGTTTGTGATTCTGTAGTTGCTTTGGATTGGTCAATTTATTTACCTTCTATATTGTAAGGAAAACTTTTGAACAGTCTCATAGTCAAATATTGCCTTAACATAAAGTCCCTACTTTGTCTATAAAGCAAAAATTTCTCCATTCCTACATGTCTTGTTATTCAGGAATGTAAAACAATAGAGAAGTTAAAGGCGTATATGTGGAAAACAAATTCTATATAGACTGCAAAACATTTCACAGCAAGAGACTCAGAGGTGCATTTTTCTGATATTGCTAACATCCTCATTGACTAGCAAAACAGAAGTTATCACCTTAAAATAAGATTCAGCTACTGAAAAACAGGGTGGAATCTGCAAACAGTCTTTCAAATCCTTGCCAGTGTCCTGCTGCTGACATTTTCTTACTGTAGCATTAAAGCAGTGATAGGAAAGCTTTCTGTGTTACTCTGGTTTTTTCAAGAGAAAGACATTCCACTCAGATAGAGGGAAGCTCTTCTAACTGTTGACAGAAACAATCTTTCACATTATCAGGTCATGGTACACAATATACAATAAAGAAATACTTCAACTTATAATTTTTATTTCAGTAGATTTTCCAGTTGCAAAGCAATCAAAGGCTCTAGACATTGTTAATGAGTGTCACTACCTTTACAACAAAAACTGTACCACTTGCTCCTTTTCAGTTAGAAAATTTGACATAAAAATCCTAACCTCACTTGGAAAATATAATTCTCAGCACCATAATGATTTTAATTTACTTTCTTGAGATGTTTTTCAAACTTTGCTGTCTGGTAAGTTGAGTCAATTCTGCTTCACAGTTGAAGAAAGGAGCTTGTTTTTACTGTGATCTAAAGTCTGTGGAAGAGATATTTCACTATAATGCTGTTTACACTATCCTTCCTTTTGTTACCTAGTTCTTATTTACTTCTTCCTGAAAGCATTTTCCTATGCCTCAAGAGAGCAAAACAACTCTGGCATAAATGATAATCATGCCGTTTACATTTTGGCTTCAAGAAGTCATTAAATTGTCATACTTATTCATTAAATAACCATCCTTGGTTGTTTTGTCTATCATTATTTATGATATATAGCTTAGAGCAAGGTAATTGTCCATCTATGAAGGGGCTTAACACTGAAAAAAATCATAATTATGTGGAATTTCAGGACAATGAGAATATGTAAATATAGATTTTTCTTATTAACCCATAAAAGTGCAAAGATTTAGTCTCCATACAGTGATACTCCTTCTCTTCCTTAAATAATTATTCATCCTTGTTGTCTGTGCATACCACATACAGTAAAGGACTACACATGACCAACATATACTCCTATCTTTTTTCTGTTGTGAGTATCCCAAAGCACACAGCAACACAAAATAGAGGGGACAGAGAATGGGTCAAAAACCACACAGATTAAAAAAAAAAGTCAAACTGCTGGGCAGAGCTGTTTTTCTTTTCAGATCTTTGCTATTTTTCAGAACAGGTTACGTATAGCAACAAACACTGAACTCACAGTATCATTTCATTCTTGCTCAGTTGCTTTTATTAAAAGGAGAATGTGGAACAGGATTGCTACAGAAGCATCCATTTGTAAATTGAAGAGTAAGTGTTACATACATGGCACTGTTTAAAAATGTGTCACTTACAGTAAAAGTCTTAAATTTACAAAAACTGAATGGGCCTTTACAGGATTGATGCTATTGGAAGTTCAAAATATAAGTTAATGCATCTAGAAGTGAGGTTTGGAAGTGTACATTGAAATCGGATCCATACCAAATACATAATTTTCTTAGCAAAATATCCTCCTCTCTCTCCACACAAAACCGTCTGATAGATTTTGCTTTCAAACTCAAGGAAGAGAATTTTTTAATTATTATTTTTTGATGTTGTTTAAAAGGAATGTGACATGAGCTCACATTGAAGTCTTATACTCCCTTGGTTCTGAAAAGTTCCACATTTTGTTTTGTTTGGATGGGATTTCAGTGATGAAGTAGCAACATCAGGGGCACTTCAGGATTCCTGAACAATGGTTTGACCTTTGATAAAAGGTTAATGCATCTAAAGGCTATGTGGAGATGACTCTCAGACTATTTGTCTCCTATATAACACAGGACAAGGATCTTACCCACTAGTATCACAATCAATCAAGCCTCAGTTTAAAGAAGGCTCTATTTGTATACCTCCAGTGTTCCACAAAACCTCCTGACATCTACTTTCAAGCTTTCAGCTGTTCAGGGCACTAGTTGTGTGATCCCTTGGGAAACTGCTCTCAGGTGAAAAGGAGTGAATGAGAGTCAGGAGATAATTATAAACGTTTTTCTTAGTGCAAAAGAGCTACCATGCCAGAAGTCAGGCAGGAGAGCCAAACTAAAGCATGAAACGAAAAGCACAGGCAGAGTAGACAGGGATACACATCACTGAGAGATTACAGGGATAGTGCAGGGTATCAGGATAGTCACAGCACAGCTTGAGATGAATTTAGGCAAGGATGTAAAAAAACAAGAATTGCTTCTTTAGGCACAAAAAACAGAAAAGGAAGACAAAAGAAACTGTCCACCTCTGATGATCACAGCAGGAGACCTGGCTACCACTGACATGGAGGAGCATGAGGTATACATTTTAGCCTCTATATTCACCAGCAAGTTCTCTAGACATGGCAACCTACTTACAGGAAGTAAGAGACTGGGAGAATGAAGTACTGCCCCCAAAGAAGACTATCAGCCAGCAATTTGCTCTTGTGGCCAAGGTCAGTGGTATCTTGGGGTGTATTAGAAGGGGCGTGGTCAGTAGGTGGTGAGAGGTTCTCCTCCCCCTGTACTCTGCCCTGGTGAGACCACAACTGGAATATTGTGTTCAGTTCTGGTCTCCTCAGTCCTGGACAAGGACAAGGAATTGCTGAAGAGAGTCCAGCATAGAGCCATGAAGATAATGAAGGGGTTGGAGCATCTCCCTTCTGAGGAACAGCTGAGGGAGCTGGATCTCTTTAGCTTGGAGGAGACTGAGGGGTGACCTTATTAATGTTTATAGATGGAACTAGGCTCTTCTCAATGACATGCAATGATAGGACAAAGGGCCAACTGGTGCAAGCTGGAGCACAGGAGGTTCCACATAAATACGAAAAAAAACTTTTTCTCAATGAGGGTGACAGAACACTGGAACAGGCTGCCCAGAGAAGTTGTGGAGTCTCCTTCTCTGGAGACATCCAAAACCCACCTGGACCTATTCCTCTGCAACTTGATCTAGATATTCTTGCTCTGGCAGGGGGATTGGACTAGATGATCCTTTGAGGTCCCTTCCAATACCTGATATTCTGTGATTCTGTGGTGGCCTTCTGTGGTGGTCTTCTATGGTGGCAGTATGGTGTTGGTGCGTAAGGCACATGACAGCATCTATCCTGACTTGTACAAAGCATTTGACACTGTCCCAGAAGTTGTCCTTGTCTCTAAATTGGAGAGTGGTGGACACACACTTCAGCACAGAAAGTACTGGCTAAATAGTGGCATTCAAAGAATGCTACTGTCAATAGCTTGATGTCCAGGTGGAGACCACTGATGATTGGTGTACCTAAGGGTCTTTACTGGGACCAGTATTATTTAACATCTTTATCAGGAGTATGAACAATGAGATTGAGTGGATTCTCAGCAAGTTTGTCAGTAACACCAAACTATGAAGTGTGGTCAATGCACTGGAGGGACGGGATGTCTTCTAGAACATGGACAGTCTTCAGAGATGGGCCTGTGTGAACTTTATGAAGTTCAGCCATGTCAAATGTAAGGTCCTGCAGGGAATGGGTGAGGGGCAGAACTAAGAAGGATGTGGGGATAGCGGCTGATGAGCTCAGCATGAGCTGGCAATATACAGTCCCAGCTGAAAAAGCCAACCACATCCTGGGCTGCATCAGCAGGATAGCCAGCATCTCAGTAGAGATGATTCAGCACCTCTACTCCACTGCAAGACCTTACCTGCAGTACCACATCCAGCTCTGTGGTCCCCGACAGAACAAAGGCCTATTGTAGTGAGTCCAGAGGACAATGACAAAGATGACTAGAGGGCTGGAGCACCTCCTCTATGAAGACAGGCTGAGAGTCGGGATAGCTAGGCCTGGAGTCTCCTCCAGGCTTATTGCAAGGAGACTTACTGGAGTACTTACTCCAGTACATCAAGAGAGCCTCCAGGACAGGGAGGGACACTGCACAAGGAGTGCAGCAATAGGAGAGGGGTAATGATTTTAACTTAAAGAGGGTAGATCCAGAATAAATATTAGGAAGAAACTGTTTACTGTGAGGATGGTGAGACAATGGCGCATGTTGTCCAAAAGTTGTGAACATACCACACCTGGGAGAATTCAAGGCTGAGTTGGATGGGGTTTTGAGAGAGCATGTCTTGTGGAAAGTATTCCAGTCCAGAGCAGAGGGAGTAGGAGCCAGATGAAATTTAAGATTCCTTTAATGCTAACCACCATGATTTTAAAAATCTTTTTGCAGAGAATAATTGCACTTTGAAAGTTTTCTATAGCAATAAAAAAAACAAATAAAAGTTTGGTTTTCCTCAGGTGTTCAGTCATGAACAGACAGGGGAAACACAGGGAAAAGATGAGCTTTCTGCAGTCTCTAACAAGAAGGTGGCTGCAGATCAGTGACTATTACCAGACAACTCAATGAGCAACACTGGAATGAAAGTGTTTTATGGTATAGTAAAACTTACTCAGTTTAGATCATGTAGTTAGTTAAGTCAGATATATCCAATGTATTAGTGCCTGTATATACAGTATGAAGCTTAAGCAGCCACAAGATTATTTTCCACATTTGCTTTCTCATTCTTCTGGAATGTTTGTTCTACTCAACAGGGGGGAAAAAGGAGTACTTTCTTTCTTGTAGATAAAAGTTTTTACTTTGAAGTGTCTGAAATATTTTTGACCAAATAAAATTATAGAAATAAATAAAACACCAATTTTGTGTTTGAAGCAGGAACCATAGAATCTGCACAGCAGTTATAATTTCATTAGCCTAAAAAAAATCAAATTATCAAAACATTTGGACAAGATACAAAGGTCTGGATTTTACTTCTTTATATTTTGTGTTAAACACTTCTATTGAGTATGACCTAGTATATGCCTTCTCAGACTCCTTCTTAGAAACGCCCTTCATCAACTGTCTTCTCAGATGAGGAACCAAGAAAGACCAGTAAGATATCTACATTAAAAAAAAAAAAAGGACAACATCAACATTCTCTTTTAGACAGCAGTTTAGAAACAGGAAGAAGCTGAGGTAAACAACTAATAATGAAGGAAGGAAAAATTCTCTAGTTTAGTTCTTGACAGTGCTGGTTAAGTCTGGAATCCAACGAGTCTAGCAAGATTTCCAACTCTTGATACAGAAGTTAAAGCAATTCTTCTATAAAACAACATGCTTAAGAGATTAAATGAAGGTCAGCATATGCCATTCCAGAAACAAAGTACAGGCTGGTTAAAATACTTGCAATAACTGCTGAGTAGCAGCTACTGTGGTGCTTTTTCCCCTGCAAGCTATCCAGGTGTCTTAATTTACCCTTTATTTTAAAGGTACACACAACACAAATACACTTTAGATTAACTTTAAGGGCTGTACTCCTGCTTTATCATCTGTGGTAGCTGGTAGCCATCATTACCCACTCTTCACAACAATAACTTGTAATACAAATAGAGAAGGTTTCAGGCGCTCTTGGAATTACATGAATTGTGTGGGAAAGTATGCCCATAAGACAATGTTCCTGGTTATGCTTCCCTAAATCCTACTGATGCTTACTTCAGCAAATACTGAGTCTTAAGACAAAAAATTCTAAAATTGACATTTTAAAATAAATGAGATATTATGATGGTACCCATAGCTGTAAATGAACAACTAATGAAAGAGTTACTGTAATAATGTTAATTTTTAATCAATCCCATTGTATTAATTTTTATCAAACCCTTTGACAAGAGCTTCATTCACCTCAATTTTAAAGTTACTAGAAAATTATATTGCTGTTTTAACAGGGTTTGATTAGAGTCCTTGTATGTAATTCCCAGTCAATAACATTTTAGGAACTGTATTTCTATTCAATGGCTGCTGAAAAAAATTTTTTTAAGCCATCGATAAAGAAAGATTCCTACCCAAAGAAAGAAATAAAGAAAGAAAGAAAGGACTCCTACCAAAAGTAAGAAAGATTCCTATTCAAAGAAAGAAAGAAAGATTCCCATCCAAAGTAAGAAAGAAAGATCACTAACCAAGAAAGAAAGAAAGAAAGATTACTCTCCAAAGAATGAATGAAAGAAAGAAGGATTCCAATCCAAGGAAAGAAAGAAAGCAAGTTTCCTACCCACTGAAGGAAAGAAATACTGATTCCTATCCAAAGAAAGAAAGAAAGATTTGTATCCAAGGAAAGAAAGAAAGATTACTATCCAAAGAATAAGAGAAAGAAAAGAAAGCCCTTGGAGAACCTACAGAAATCCTTAAAATCCATTTTACTCACCGAGTTCTCATAGGAAACCCACAGAGAACTCTCAAAAACAACTGATAGCCATCTTTAAAACCCAGTTCCTGAGGGAAAATCCATTTTTAACTATACTCCTGTGGGAAAATCCCATGTTTTTTACCCCAATTCCCAAAGAAAACCCTAAGAGATGCCTCAGAAATGAACAAAATCATCTTTTTTAACACAGTTACAGAAGGATAACACTCAGACATGAATTAAATCCTCTTGCTTTTTACCCAGTTCCAGGGGAAAAAACCCAGTTTTATTCCAGTTCCCAAAGAAAGCCCTTGGAGAACCTACAGAAATCCTTAAAATCCATTTTACTCACCGAGTTCTCATAGGAAACCCACAGAGAACTCTCAAAAACAACTGATAGCCATCTTTAAAACCCAGTTCCTGAGGGAAAATCCATTTTTAACTATACTCCTGTGGGAAAATTCCATGTTTTTTACCCCAATTCCCAAAGAAAACCGTCAGAGACCCTTCAGAGATTATTAAAATACAGTTTTTTAACCTAATTCCTATGGGAAACCCTCAGAGAACTCTCAAAAATAACAGAAATCCAGTTTTAAACTCAATTCCGCCAGGAAAAATCCAGTTTTTAAAACCAATTCCGAGGGAAAATACTTAAAATCCCCTCAAAGCTGATTAAAACCAATTTTAAACCCAATTCCTGAGGGAAACCCCCTTTTTTTTACCCAATTCATGCGGGAAAATCTACTTGTTTAACCGAGTCCTTAAAGAAAACCCTCAGATGCCCTTCAAAGATGATTAAACCCCATTTTTAATAAGCAATTCCTGAGGGAAAATACAATTTTTCAATCCAGTAACTGCATAAAGCCCTCAGAGGCCGTTTAACCCAATTCCTAAGGGAAACTTTCTGAGAACTCTCAAAAAATTAACGAAATCCAGTTTTCAAACCAATTTCGGAGGGAAAAGTCTTGGTTTGAACATTATTCCTGAGGGAAAACCACTTTTTTTAGCCGCCTTTGTGAGGGAAACACTCAAAGATGGAAAAAATTCATTCTTTAAATCCAATTCCTGTGGTAAAATCCACATTTTTGACACCAGAATTTTTTTATCCCAATTTCCGTAAGGATTGGTGAGTTGTGCAGAAAATAAACCTTAATTTTTGATAGTTCATGGTTCCTTATATACCTCGAGAATAAGCAAAAATCTGAAAGCCTGTTTTGCTGGAAACTGAATTTTACAAAAGAAAGTAAACAACATGGCTAATCCTTGCTGGCATCTTGTTTCCAAGAATAAATTCTGTTCCAAAGCAGAGAAATGACAGGCTATCATAGAAAGGTGATACAGAGTCTTAATTTCTGAAGAAGGAATTTTTTAAAAAAGCAGTTAAAGCAAAGTGAGATCTGAAAGCCTGATTTGCTGGTAACTCTGTACTCTCAAAGAATGCAATCAACATAAAGAATTCCATGATATCAGCTTGTTCATGGCACTAATTTATATTCTGAAGTAACAAACTCATACGCAAAAATAGCTATTAAAAAAAGGGTTTTGTTGGATTCTTATCCAAAGATTCCTATCAAAAGAAAGAAAGAACGATTCCTATCCAAAGAAAGAAATAAAGAAATATTCCTATCCAAAAAAAGAAAGAAAGATTCCTATCCAAAGAAAGAAAGATAAAAAGATTCCTATCCAAGAAGAAAGATTCCTATCCAACGAAAGAAGGAAAGATTCCTATTCTAAAAAAGATATAAAGACTCTTATCCAAAGAAAGGAAAGAGTGATTCCTACACACAGAAAGGAAGAAAGATTTCTAATCAAAGAAAAAAAGAGAGAATGAAAGATTCCTGTACAAAGAAAAAGCAAGATTCCTCTACAAAGAAATAAAGACAGAAAGAAAGATTCCTATCCTAAGAAGAAAGGTTCCTATCAAGAGAAAGACAGAAAGAAAGATTCCTATCAATAGAAAGGAAGAAAGAAAGATTCCTATCAATAGAAAGGAAGAAAGANGGAAGAAAGATAGCTATCCAAAGAAAGGAAGAAAGATAGCTATCCAAAGAAAGGAAGAAAGATAGCTATCCAAAGAAAGGAAGAAAGATAGCTATCCAAAGAAAGGAAGAAAGATAGCTATCCAAAGAAAGGAAGAAAGATAGCTATCCAAAGAAAGGAAGAAAGATAGCTATCCAAAGAAAGGAAGAAAGATAGCTATCCAAAGAAAGGAAGAAAGATAGCTATCCAAAGAAAGGAAGAAAGATAGCTATCCAAAGAAAGGAAGAAAGATAGCTATCCAAAGAAAGGAAGAAAGATAGCTATCCAAAGAAAGGAAGAAAGATAGCTATCCAAAGAAAGGAAGAAAGATAGCTATCCAAAGAAAGGAAGAAAGATAGCTATCCAAAGAAAGGAAGAAAGATAGCTATCCAAAGAAAGGAAGAAAGATAGCTATCCAAAGAAAGGAAGAAAGATAGCTATCCAAAGAAAGGAAGAAAGATAGCTATCCAAAGAAAGGAAGAAAGATAGCTATCCAAAGAAAGGAAGAAAGATAGCTATCCAAAGAAAGGAAGAAAGATAGCTATCCAAAGAAAGGAAGAAAGATAGCTATCCAAAGAAAGGAAGAAAGATAGCTATCCAAAGAAAGGAAGAAAGATAGCTATCCAAAGAAAGGAAGAAAGATAGCTATCCAAAGAAAGGAAGAAAGATAGCTATCCAAAGAAAGGAAGAAAGATAGCTATCCAAAGAAAGGAAGAAAGATAGCTATCCAAAGAAAGGAAGAAAGATAGCTATCCAAAGAAAGGAAGAAAGATAGCTATCCAAAGAAAGGAAGAAAGATAGCTATCCAAAGAAAGGAAGAAAGATAGCTATCCAAAGAAAGGAAGAAAGATAGCTATCCAAAGAAAGGAAGAAAGATAGCTATCCAAAGAAAGGAAGAAAGATAGCTATCCAAAGAAAGGAAGAAAGATAGCTATCCAAAGAAAGGAAGAAAGATAGCTATCCAAAGAAAGGAAGAAAGATAGCTATCCAAAGAAAGGAAGAAAGATAGCTATCCAAAGAAAGGAAGAAAGATAGCTATCCAAAGAAAGGAAGAAAGATAGCTATCCAAAGAAAGGAAGAAAGATAGCTATCCAAAGAAAGGAAGAAAGATAACTATCCAAAGAAAGGAAGAAAGATTCCAATCCAAAGACAGAAAGAAAGATTCCAATCCAAAGACAGAAAGGAAGATTCCTATCCAAGGAAAGAAAGAAAGAAAAATTCATATCCAAAGAATGAAAGAAAGACTCCTATCCAAATAAAGCAAAAAAGAAAGATCTTTATCCAAAGAAAGAAAGAACGATTCCAATCCAAATAAAGAAGGATTCCTATCCAAAGAAATAAATAAAGAAGAAATATTCCTATTCCACTAAAGAAAGATTCCTATCCAAAGAAGAAAAGAAAGATACGTATCCAAAGAAAGAAAGACAGAAGGATTCCTATTCCACTAAAGAAAGATTCCTATCCAAAGAAGAAAAGATAGATATGTATCCAAAGGAAGAAAGAAATACAGAAGGATTGCTATCCAAAGAAAGAAAGACAGATTCCTATCCAAGGAAAGAAAGATTCCTGTCCAAAGAAAGAAAGAAAGATTCCTGTCCAAAGAAAGAAAGAAAGATTCCTGTCCAAAGAAAGAAAGAAAGATTCCTGTCCAAAGAAAGAAAGATTCCTGTCCAAAGAAAGAAAGAAAGATTCCCGTCCAAAGAAATAAATAAACATTCCTGTCCAAAGAAAGAAAGACAGAAGGATTCCTATTCCACTAAAGAAAGATTCCTATCCAAAGAAGAAAAGATAGATATGTATCCAAAGGAAGAAAGAAATACAGAAGGATTGCTATCCAAAGAAAGAAAGACAGATTCCTATCCAAGGAAAGAAAGATTCCTGTCCAAAGAAAGAAAGAAAGATTCCTGTCCAAAGAAAGAAAGAAAGATTCCTGTCCAAAGAAAGAAAGAAAGATTCCTGTCCAAAGAAAGAAAGACTCTTATCCAAAGAAGAAAGATTCTTATCCGTTGAAAGAAAGAAAGATTCCTATAAATGAGAAAGAAAGAATGATTCCTATCAAAAGAAAGAAGATTCCGATCCAAAGAAAGTAAGAAAGAAACAAAAGAAAGAATCCTATTCAAAGAAAGAATGAAAGACAGAAAGATTCCTACCCAAAGAAAGACAGAAAGATTCCCATCCAAAGAAAGACAGAAAGATTCCCATCCAAAGAAAGACAGAAAGATTCCCATCCAAAGAAAGACAGAAAGATTCCCATCCAAAGAAAGATTCCTATCCAAAGAAAGAAATAAAGATTGCTATCCAAAGAAAGAAGGAAAAAAGATTTCTATCCAAGGAAAGAAAGAAAGATTCCCATCCAAAGAAAGAAAGAAATATTCCCATCCAAAGAAAGAAAGAAATATTCCCATCCAAAGAAAGAAAGAAATATTCCCATCCAAAGAAAGAAAGAAAGACTTCTAATCAAAGAAGAAGTAAATAAAGATTCCTATCCAAAGAAACAAAGAAAAAAAGATTCCTAATGAAAGAAGTAAAGAAAGAAAGATTCCTATTGAAAGAAAGAAAGATTCCTATCCAAAGAAAGAAAGAAAGAAAGTTTCCTACCCAAAGAAAGAAAGAAAGATTCCTATCCAAACAAAGAAAGAAAGATTCCTATCCAAAGAAAGAAAGATTCCTAAACTTCGTTCTCCAATGATTTAATTACATGTCTTTATAGTTAGTGCAGTGGAATATTATTTATAGAAATATATAGGTGAGCTTTTTTCTCCTTTAAAATATTAACTGTATTATAATTCACAGCAAGGAGTGCAAATAGCAGAAACATTACCTACTTTGAAGTTTCCAAAGTAACTTTATAATTACTGAAGCATATTTTTCAACTTATTGTATGAAGTTTTACTAATTTCTGAACTTTATGAGCCAAAAATATTTTGATTACAGCTGCATTAGAAAATAAACTCAGCCCTTAAATATCAATAAAAATGTCTTAAGAAAGCAAGCACGCATGCAGGAGAGAGTGCAAGAGATCAGATTAGCAGAATGGAATTTAAACACAAATTGAAGGAACCAGCTGCCCAGCTCTTACAGATGCAACTTCTCAGAAATGTAGAACTTCAAATGCTGAAAATCCATAGTTCACATAGAATTCAGAACATGGACTTGAAAATGGTGCAAACATTTATAAGAGAAAAAACAGAGAGCAATTCATTAGTGCTTCTGACATCAGGAAACAAGTTTATTATAGAAATAAACTGGTGAGAAATTTGGTTCAATTTTGCATTTGATTTCCCAATGAAATAAAATTTTATCCCCACTTGTCACAGAACATCTTCACAGTTGATGCACATGAGAGAACAATTAAGAGTTTAACTAACTTGGACAAAAAGTTCAGTTATGCTATGTACAATACATGCTATAAGACTAACTTCAATAAGGTGAAACTGCACTGTAGCTGCAAAAATCTGGACAGAGTGAAACATCTTTTTGGATTAGCAATCGGCAACATCATTCTTCTAACTTACAGTCTGAAAATTTAATCTGCTATTATGAAACTAGATAGTATTGCACCTGCTTTCTAAACTAAAAAGCAAATGGTA
This sequence comes from Turnix velox, assembly GCA_013400935.1. NCBI lineage: Eukaryota > Metazoa > Chordata > Aves > Charadriiformes > Turnicidae > Turnix > Turnix velox. The sequence goes on from VZTY01017669.1 coordinate 52,576, forward strand.
TTTGACATACTTTATAGGTATTTGCTTTCACATTGTGATTAAACATGATTTTCTCTTTTTTTTGAGGGACAAAGATTTATTTTCAAAGCCTGGTTTGAAGTTCCAGCAAAATTGAGAACAGACTATGCCAAATCATGATCAGATGGACTGGAATCAGCAGCATCAGCCACTTCAGGAGGCACAGGTGCAAGCACTGGAGGCACAGGTGCAAGCACACGACGACATACAGGGCATGTTCCCGACTGCAAAAAAAGAGAAAACACTGGGTCATCTGCGGAGCATATATTCAGTTCTACGAATACTACGATTATTCTACGATAGTTCTACGAAACTAACGATTATTTTTTATGAAGTATTTAACATCTTTACAACAGCATTGTCTCAAAGTCAAATTTGACTGGATGGCTATCAGGAGCTAAGAGACAGATAATGCCAGAAGCAAACTTTTTTTTGCTTTTACATCAGTCATACAGCATACACATCAGGCTCTCAGATGGTAATCTTCAAAGATTTGATTTCACAGATGGGAATTTTTTTCTTTGAGGCAAAGATTAAAAATAAACTAGTTCTATAAGGAAGTATTTTCACCTAGTTTTCAGCAAGAGAAGTTTACTATAACAGCAGAAAAAGGCAAGACACAAAAGCAGTATCAATGTTGGTAAATCAATAATATCAAAGTAGAGAAGGAAAATTACAAATCCACTACCTGCCCACACTAGTGGTGTTCTGAACTAATATCCCTACCCTGAATCAATTATTCTTTCTCATGTAATTTTTGAGGAAATTATGTGTTACAGTCAGCTCACTGAGAACTACCAAGTTCGGGCTCCTACTGTGTGTAAAGCAGAATGGAAGCTCAAGGAAAAAGTGCAATTTGTTAAAGTCCTTTTAGTCTAGTCTCAGTATGATGGAAGCTTTCAAGACATTGGAAAGCAACCTATTAATGAGTATGAAATTGAAATCTAATACAATATAGTTTTACCAAAGACAATTTTTTAAAATTAATCTGAGAATTCTAGCATTTCTCCTGCCAACTTTATCTGTCACCATAAATGGCACCATAAATGGCATTCTGGCAAAACAGATCAGATTCTTTGTTGTTTTTGGAGAAATCTAAGCCATCTTCTCTACTTCAACGTATGGAGTACTGTGAAGAAAGCTTCACTGATACCAAACAATGCAAGTTATAACTCATCCATCTCTTCCATTATTAGTAAAAGAGACCACATTTTTCTTCACAAAAATCACTCCCCTGTATTCAAGAGATCACCTTTTAGGTAAGTAGCAATACAGATAACTTTCCTCAGTTGCACCAGAATCTGGTTCCATAAAGCACAAAAATAAGTTGTTTGGTATTTTACCCCATTCCCCCATTTTCAAGATGCTAAAAAACTTCTTCCCAGAAGAATGCAAATATTCAAAAAACTTAACAAAAGCCTTACCAGTCCTGCAGTACTTACTGTTTGTAACCAAAGAGTTATACAAAGTTTGTGAAACAAATGATGACATGGCAGCTCTGTTATGATTTCATCTTTCACATATTCGCTGCAACACACAGTGCAACACAGCTCTTGGCTTATAGCTATGATGAAGAAAAAGCATTGTTATCTTGTTTTTATATCTAAGGTGAGCTAAAATTAAAATACACACAGCAGCAGTATCAGTAATGATTACAAAATACAGTTACAGTCTAGTAAAAATAAGTCTCCCTAACTGCTCAAAGTTACATTCAAAAGCTTTTAGGACAGGCATTACCAGCTACAAAGTATGAATACTGCATCTCTGGCATTACAGAAAGCTAGAATTCTCCTTTGTGAAAACTAGCTCTCGATTATTTTTTCATACCTTCATGATCATCTGTGGCAACAATATGTGGCAGACTATCAATGGCTTCTTTAGGAGCTGGTGGATGAGCCCGTTCAATAACAAATCCCAGGAGCTCCAAGTGTTCCAGAGCCGACTGAGGAAGCTGAGCAGAGACCAAATCCACTTACTCAAAAACATAACATTCTATATGAAAATACATAGGCAAGGTAAGGAATCCAATTCTAATAGTATTACTTTCTTAAATGGAAATTACATCTGAATGAAGTGAAACTGAAAGTCAAAACAACAGCTTGCTGTTTAAGCTCCCTTGAAGTAGCAAGGCAGAGTCAAAGCTAATTATCTAATCAATACTGGTTCAATTTATAAAGTTTCAGGAAAAAGAGCAAAATAGAAACCTTTCTAACCCAACATTGTCATTACATCTCACTTTCTTAAAATAAAAGCCTCATTAATGTGTCTCCTGGATTCAACTATAGAATTACATAGGTAAGAACAAAAATAAGTATCTACTAATGTAGGCTTTCAGAAAAGACAAAAAGCATCCACATAGATGCTTCTCATCTGTTTAATGATTCAGGAAAAGTTTCCTGATGTACTAATGAGAAACTTAAATTTATCACTTCCAATAAGTCTTGAAAAAAAGACTGTGATACAGCAGGCAGATCATTCAGATCATGTGTTCAATCCCACAAGATCATGGGAGAAGCTCCAGTACAAAAAAAAAAAAACAAACCAAAAAACCCACAACACAGCTCTTAGATTTATATTTGCTAAGAAATGTACTACCTGCACACGTTTGAATAGTGGAACAAACGGAAATTGAAAAGCTAAGAAGACAGGACTGAATTCACATGCCAAATTAACTAGTCACACCTCTTAAGTACAACTTCTTACTGCTCTAACTTGATTTTTTTTTTTTTTTGTTAATTCTAGTAGCCACAGAAATGTCTTGGTGAAAAGTTCAAGACAACCTGACATTTTCATAGTGCTGGGGGTATGCTTGACTAGAAAGCTAAAAAGTATACTAGAGAATCACTGGAGTAAGCAGAAATATTTTCAGCAGTCTTTCATCTTAAACTTTTTAAGAAGTTGCAGATTGAAAATATGCCTGCACTTTTATCATAGTGGCAAGGTCACTCGGGTAACCATCCCACTATAAATCTAAACCTAAAAAGTTTACACTTACAGTCAAATGTCTGTGGCAGCAGATATACCAGTATGAACTAAGAGAAATTTTCAAAGCTCCTACTGCAACATGTATTTTCATCTAGACATTTAAAAAAAAACTTAAAAGAAATCCCAGGACAGGTAGTTCTTTAACTTAACAGCCAAAACCCATTCAATTCTGCTGTAGCAGACAATACTTGCCTTAGTAACACAGCTTTAGTATTTGCAATAGTGTTTTGCTACAGCTGCAAACGTCTGAGAAAAATGAGTAGGTAAAAATACTACGCTTAACCAGATTAACTACTACAGATGGAAAAATTAGACAAAATCTCAAGAAGACAGAAGGATGTAATATTACATGTGTCAAATCTGTCTATATCCATATTAGTACTCTCAAACAGAAAACAATTGACAAAAGCATTGTGATGTTTGCTTTTGAAAGCTACACAATAAAAATGCCACAGAAGGAAAGGCTCAATGACTCTGATATTTAAAGCCACATATTAAGAAAAAGCAACATATTAATATTGTAACTTCTGTAAATTATCTTTACAATTCCAAAGACATTTTTATTTCCTTCCACTTATTACTCAGGCAACTGCTCCATGTACCATGCATCGAATACCAAACAGTGTTGAAGACAGTAGTGCTATGGCCTACAGAGATACAAATCCCTCAAGTCTGTGAGGTGGCACAGGAAACATTCACTGATGCTGCAAAGACTCCAACCTGCCCCGTACTGCTAATGAAAAATATCAAATGCTCCCAGCAAAGTAATTTACTCAAAACAAATGGGAATTTAAAAAAAGTAAATCACACAAGCTATTCTGTTAATCCAGTCAGGGACAGGGTCACATCATATTTTATTAAGAGCTTACATCACACTATCCATTTAAAAGTCTTGTTTTCTAGAAAGAAGAAAACACTATCCCAAATCCCATCTACATCTTGCCGAGGTGATTAAAAGATAGGAGATCAGCAAACAGTTAATCCTGTGTAAGTAGACATTACAGAGCCTTCTTTAGCTCTCTTTATTTCAGATACCAGTAATACTTGGAATATTGCCTTAGAGAAATATCAAACTGCTTTGGGTAATCTTTGCTCTTGTTTTCTGAAGACTTTTAGTACCATATATTCTGCTTGAGGTTTGGAGGAAATATTCACAATTACTATTCAAAACTTGTGTGGTCTATTTAGTAACAATCAATACATCAATTTATTTTACTATTCAGTTAACATTTTCTGCCAGCTCATTCCAATTATGCCAGACTTGTCTGGTCACTGTAAAGTTTCAGACACCTAAGTGCTAATTTCAAGCACTAGTACTATTTAAGAGAACTGGCTTTTCCCTCCTGTCAAACATCTATAAGTGACTTGCACCACAAGTACCAGAGAATAATTGCCTTTGTAATGATACGCCTGCCTGCCAAGTATACTAAATGACATTCCATTTCTGGTGACATGAACCTAATTATTGCATCATCTCAGCCAGTCATGCACATAGCCACCTAAGACTGCTTTTAGAGGTCAGCATGATAATGGTGCACATGTTTCTTCTGACGGAGAAGAGACAGTGATGAGAAAGAAAATCAGAGCCATAAAAACCTTAATCTCCTCTTCAAGTGTTAACATATAAATTAGACTAAAAAAAAAAAAAAAAAAAAGGGATGGG